>VUQK01019404.1:6868-20937 GCA_015106715.1 Bujurquina vittata
TCATGAAAGGGTAAATAAATATATTTGGGCAAAAAAAACCCCGGAAAAAAAAACCCAGACACCTCAAAAAAAAAAAAAAAAAAAAAACAGACTTCACAGACACACATACCTTCTAGGAATAGTGTGTGACTACATCTGAGAGATTGTAATATTTTCAGATCCTGCATTGCAGGGAGGGGTAGCTGTAAACATGGATGGTTGCGCTAATGTTCCATCTTGGGATTTACACTCTTGGATCATTCTATTTTCAAAGTAAATGAGCAAATTGGCCCTTTTAAGAGATGTTTAATGCTACCCTTGTATACACCAGAGGACCTCTCAGTCCATTTGTCTGACTGTGCAGAGCTTTCTCTAACATGCAGTCAAATATGTTCTGACTTTACGCATTACCCTAATTTTAGGAACGTCACAAAAACTCAAGTTTCTGTGGACACATTCAGTAATTGAGGAACTGGCACAGTCTACATTTATGATGTATATAAGTCATATGGCTTGCACAAATGCTACAATTTATCACCTAAAATCACTTCAGACTTTTCAAGTTGACTATCACCAGAAAAGCACTTTAGTACTGTAAAATATGTAAGTCCTACATATCAGTAATATTTCCTCCTGTGGGATGTGTGTAAATTATAAGAAAAATATCAGCACGATCCTCGGCTTGTCTGGCATAGTGTGCTGCCTACTCAACCCTTAGCAGCGATATTTTCAGTAATCAGATGTGTGGTTGGAAAAAAAAAAATCCCCCCAGTGCTCTGACATTTGAATGGCTGGTGTATACAGAGGGAACTCAACTCAGGCAAGCCAGGGAACAGCCCTTCAGCTGCTCTGTCCTCACAAGCTCACACATATATACTCATGCATTCATGCAAAATGACACAAAAGCATAAAAGGGGACAACATCCAGTGCGCAGTGAATTTATACTAAAGCAAAACTTGCTGGTTTTAGTTCTTGGTGGGAGACGCAGTCTGTATGAAACAAAATTACTGGTATGCTTTAATATTTAGGTGCAGTGCCCTTCATAATGTGTGGGGCACAGACTTTGTAGTTTTGTCTCTGTATACCACCACAGTGGATTGTATATCAAACAATCAATATAGGATTGAAGTGAAGACTTTCAGCTTTGATTCAAGGTTTTTTTTTTCCAACAAATTTGCATGAACTATTTAAGAATTACACCCATTTTCACACAGTCTCCCATTTTCAGCAGTTTCATGGCCACGTGAGGCCTGCTCCCTTATTTCATGACAGAGGAAGCACACGTAACTCCTGCAGTTGATTCAAAGTGTTGTCTTTGTATTTTATAATTTTCCACTTTAATTTTATGTGATTTTACATATGTGACCTAAAGGCCAAATAAACAATAAAATCACAATCCCAACCCAATCAGAGAGACTGCAGAAACTTTGAGAAGAGGCCAAATCAACAATGTGGTGCACTGTTAAAAAGAGTGAATGCGCCGGCCAGCTCAGAAACACCAAAAGGCACCACAGAAGAGAACTGAAGCGCACTAAGATGCAAACCACTACACTCAAGACCAAAGAAGGTCAGATTAGACAGAGACACAGTTACTTACTAAGACATTTTAAGTAATATACTGATAAAATGCTAGAATTTCACTCACCAATACTGGAGCAAAGGCTTCTTGGACCGAGTGGGTAATTAACCACACAGACAGCCATATTATTTGTCAGCTAAAAGTATTAATAATGGCTTAATAATTTCTACAAGGTTGTCAGATGGTCTGTTTCTGCTGTAACGGTTGGGTTTTGAGCCCCGTGTGGGGGTGGATGATGCAGTTACTTACCTGTTGTAGCGTGCTCACTCTCACCTGGATGGTACTGGTGGCATGGTGAGAATCCTGTTCTTTGTTTTTTCTAGTGCCTTTAATACCATCCAACCACTACTGCTGAGTGAGAAGCTGCTCAGGATAGGTGTCACCCCTTCAGCTGGATTGCTGACTATCTGTCAGAGAGGCCTCAGTTTGTACAGCTGGGGGGAACCCTGTCTGATGTGGTGGTCAGTAATACTGGGCCACCAAAGGGGACATTCATTCATTCATTCATCCATTCCAGTTCCTGTACACCTCAGATTTCCAGTACAACAGTGAAGCATGCCACCTGCAGACGTTCTCTGATGACACTGCAGTGGTTGAGTGTGTAAAGTGTGGACAGGAGTCGGAGTACAGAGAGCCGGTGAGGAGCTTTGTGGAGTGGTCCAGCAGAAATCACCTCCTTCTCAATGTGAGGAAGACAAAACAGACGGTGATCGACTTCCTGAGGAATTAAACTGCAACTAATGCCAGCAGGATCAACAAACTGATTTGCAAAGCTGGAACCATCATAGGGCAGAATTTGGAGACGCTTGAGTCTGTGAGGGACAGGAGGTCACTGAAAAAACTGCTCTGCATTATGGACAACCCATCTCACCCACTCCACTCCACACTGCTGAGGCAGCAGAGCTCCTTCTCCCTCAGACTGATTCAACCTCGCCGCCATTTACTTTATTTTATTGTATTTATTAATGCAGGTTGTACTACTCTCTGAACATACGTTTTTATGTTTTTATATTTTATCTATTTTGTTTATAGATGTATAGTTTAGTGCTCATTGTTCCACTCTCCTTTCATCCATCCATCCATCCATCCATCCATCCATCCATCCATCCATCCATCCATCCATCCATCCATCCATCCATCCATCCATCCATCCATCCATCCATCCATCCATCCATCCATGGGAGTTTGTAAGGACTGAATCGCAAGTAGCTATTTGTGAATTCAACTTCTTTTATTACGCCTGAAGTTCAATGTCAGTGTGCCTACAATTTCCCCTTAAAAAGAAAGTAGATAAATATGACATTGCCATTTTTATTTAATTTCCTTTTCAGTGTTTCATATAATTTAGCAAAAAAATGCAAGCTGTTTCTTTGCAGCCATTTTCTGTCAAGATTTCTTGTGCTCTTCTTTGAGATTGAAATATCTGAACTGCAATGTTGCAAATTTCTAAGAGGCTTACAATTTATTCACAGCTTGTCAGAATTAATTTATCTTTGCTCATAACTGACAGACACAAACACATGTATAAAGTCAGACTGCAGCAGATTCACTGACTTTCTCTGTAGCCAGAAATACAGACAGCACTGGCAGATGTAGGCAAACACTTTGCACATATATTTTCATCAGTGTTATTAATGGGCACAACATTATATGCTCGTACAGGAGGCAATTCCAAGAGAAATGCACATTTAAATTTTTTTAACATTCATTATACATTACTAGCATTTAGTATAGCTTGCCACATCTAGTCCTCGGCCTGTGTCCATATTCATGATGAGTGGGGTGAGTAAGGCACATCAGCACTGATGACGAGGCCTGGCTGCAAACATAATGACTTAGCTCAGTCACCCTAGAGTAAAACAGGTACAGCAACCTCCTCGCAATCAGTTTGGTGTTTGGTGACTCACAATTAGTGATGCCCTTATAAATACCTTTTGCCAGTCTCTTATGAGTATTTTTGGCCTGGTTTCCATACAGGGATTAAGGCCTAGTTCTAGACTAAATCACATTTTAAACCAGGACTTATTGAAATGTCTTTTTCAGACATGGATTAAAATAGTCTCAGACTTATCCTTGTCTGGAGGTCTTGAATGAAGTCTGGAGTTAATCGAGGTCTACATTAGTACTCATATTACAGTAAATCTGGCCAGAGGCAGGTTTAACATCAGCTTAAAGGCTGTTTGTCACATGGAGCTTGGTGGAAATGGATTATCTTGACTATATCAATGATGCTGAAAGACCACTACCACCAAGAGCAGGGAGAAAATTGCTCAGAGACAGGAGTAACCCGCTGAATGAATTTGATGGCATATGATGGCATATTTCCATATGTACAAAGACAAGGAAGCTGTTTCCTTCAGTCCAAGCTTTGATGTGACTCAGTGAGGGGACCTCTGATACCTCATGTTTGTACAAGAGTGTGTCACCTTGAGGTTTTTGGCATGTAGAACCTTCGATCGTGAAGCAGCATATTTATGTGGTGTAAATGTTCAACTGTGTGCAAAATAATGCCGAAAATCTGTAATGCAATATGAGAACTGAGAAAGGGTCCAAGTTCCCTGATGCCGTTGTTCAGGCACCTTCAAAGTGCAGTTGTATGAACATGGGAAATTCCCAGGAGTTATTGGCTCTATTAATGGATGTCATATTCCCATTAAGTTCTGCAGATACTGAGCTGTACAGGAATTGCAAAAACTTGTTTTAAATGAATGTAGAAGTTGTGTGCACCGCCACTATGCAGTACCCCAACACTGTTGCACACTGGAAAGGTTCAACTCATGATTGAAGGATTTTCCAGAACTGCTCTTTGTGCACTCACTTTGAAGCTGGACAGCACAGTGGAATTCTGCTTGGTGTTTGGTATCTGGAGGAATCGTTCCCACTATAATTGTACTGCACTGTAATTGTAGCAACATTATTGTTGCCACTGCTGCTTCATGTCTGTCTCTGTCTCTTTGACAGACAACTCAACATGAAGTATTTTCATGAGGTCATGTTCTTCTTTTACATATTGTAATTTATGCTCGGTCTTTTGCCTCTTGTCCTGCTGCCTTGGTTAGAGATACTAGCTGCTGCTGCTGCAGCTGCATTGGGCTGATTTTCCTGACTCTGCTCCGGTTCCTCTCACATCTGGTTCAAGCTCAGGCCATCATTTGCTAGAAAATAATTCCAGTATTGGAAATAAGAATTCAAGATAAAGAGAAAAAGATTACACTATTTACCAGGCAGGATAGCTCATGCTGAATTAATGAGTCTATACTAAACTAGCATTGGACATTAATATTTTGTGGTTACTTTTTTATTTGAGTCACAATTGCAGTCCATGCATTCCTTTTTTGTTGGTTTCTGTGGTTGAATTTTACTGTGTGATTTCAATAATAGGGTAATTGGAAATCATTTCCTTAAAAGTGTGTTCTCACTTTCACTAAATTTTTTGCACATTTCTAGTCCTATCCAGCTTCCAACAGACGATCCGGCTTGTCCTTCATTACCTTAGTCTGAGACTCTGCAGTCTGAAACTAGTTCATCTGAAGTTAATATCTCAGAGAGAGACACTTGATTAGTGTGGATTAAGTTAAACCAGATTATTTTAGTCAAGGCTTTATTTAAGCCTTGAATCCAAATCCAGCCCTTAATGTTTTAAAGTACTCTCGATAAATAAATAAATACATGACAAGAAATTATTGGAGGAAAACAAATACGCATGTCCTTCAGTGGTTTCCAGTAATATTCTGTGCTGGCTGTGATTTGCATGATGTGCAGATGTGTTGTGTGAAGAACAAAATTTGTAAAAAAAACACTTTTTTCTTGTTTTTGTGCAGTGCAGCGCATTCACAACACTGAACTTGAATCCAGGTTTCAATCAGAGATAACTGTGAGGTAATAACCCAAACTGGTGCTTCCACTTTAGCACTTAATGTAATCACTGTTTCATAAAGCTGGGTGTTCTTTTTGTTTTCTTTTGCGAGCTGCACAGGGCCTTATTCATTCCCGGTGCTGTATGCTAGCAGTAGAAAGCGGGGAACCATGTAACCATATGTAAATGTAACCATATTTGATGCTTTACCTTATAAGCAAACTGTTAAAGCAGCAACAAGTGCACTTTAACAACATCAAATGAATGAAAATAAATCACTTGCAAGATTTCTTACTAAGAGCACCTGGACAAGAAAGCAGGAATTCTTTAAGAAAATAAAGGAAATTAACAGGCCGTATTTGTGGGTATGCACGCAGTGGTTGGGTGATGCTAATATCATTCTGCTGAATGCAGGCAGGGTTACTAATGCCTTAGTATTAAAGCTTTGGTTATCTACTATGAATCACACTGGCAGCTGTGACTCATAATATTTTTACAGTATGTGGACCTGGTGTAGTTTCTGGAGGTTAAGCTCAGGTTATATAAAGACCCCTTTATTGGTTATCTATGTCATTGGTTTGTTTTTGGTAATGATATAAATCTGCTGACAGAGCAGAGTTCAGATTTAGCTTTAGCCAGTTTATCTGTAACTGCTGGGAAAGTAGCACTGGCTAGCCAGAGATCGGGCTGCTTTGAATAATTAGCAGTGAAAGCATTTTCTTTCTGCTGTGTTTTTAAGTAGGACAATGCAGACAAAACTGCAAATTATAATCTATACCAGGCAATCTTTATCATAGTGTTGGTGTCTTGGAATCCTGCAACCCCTCAATCGCAGGCGTGACAACAGTATATTTTGACAAGTGGTGCACCTAAAGCACAAGCGCACAGTAAGAGCCGTATAGATCTGAAAACAGACCCATGCCTGCATTTCGTAGTTTAGGTTTTTTTTAAATGTCTCAACAGAACGACTGGCATCATCTTAACCATGCTTAACTGGTGACTCTTTGGACTTTCAAATTTTGTTTGTTGAATATTTTCTCTTGGATTCTTAGTTTGATTTGTGTTTACTTTTTCATCTTCACACAGTTCCTTAGTCTATATAGTTTTGAGTTCTTAGCTCCAGTTTGTATTAGACTTTAGTTTTCCCCTCAGTGTTTCATGCCTCGTCCTCTTGTGACCCAACCCAAAAAGGTAGAGTAGACGGGTGTCAGGGCAAGCAGTCTTCAGGACCACTTCACAGCTTTTCAGCTCCTCTTGTTTGCTGTCATCTCCTTCTGTCACCCAGTTTTTGTCTCAATCATTTCCTTCTCACACATGCTGTCTCCTGTCTCTGGTGGCTTGTCTGTGTCCTTTCCCGTTTCCAGACAGCTCTTCTTTGCTAAACTTGACACCCCTCAGTCCACATGGGCATTTCAGAGTGAAAAAAAATGAGAAGAACGTAGGTTATAAAACTGTTTTATTGAATTATTTACACGCAGAGGGCATGCACAAACACTTCATTCACTATGCAAATATACCCTCCACATCGTTGACTTTCCCCTCACAGATAAGACATTTAAACACTTGGTTCCCCACACATTCATAAGCAGTGGATTCCAGGTTTTAGGACAAACACTTTGCAACGTATATGCAAGCACTTATTTTACTGTCTTCTCATATCCTTCTCAATGCTGCTGATTTCAGACTTTAATCCAAGATAATAATAATGAACTCCACCAGCATTTCCAGTATTTATATTATGGTCATAATGTCATAAGGAGTCAATCAATATTTTTAGGATTATGAGATTTTGATTTCAGAAAATATACTTGGTGTCATTTGAGTTTAGTTTAGAGATTACTCTCCCTTACAGAATCCTTAAAGCTGGCATTGTCCATAGTGTGCATGTACTGCTTACTATGTAGCACATACTATTACATGAGATACACTCAAGTGCAGGAGTGACGTAAAGGAACTGAAAAATGGATTCCTGGACATCAATACATAAGTCCTCCAGTGCATGAGTCTTTGGTGTGATGCAGGGAGTTCACAGCTTGCTGACAGCTCTGGACAGCAGCTCAGAGGATGTGTAGCCTGTGACGTCCCTCAGCATGTCAGAGAGCAACCAGTCTCTCGCTGGCAGGCTCCATAAGTCTGAAAAATTCACTTTAACAATAAATTTGGGAGATTAATTTCTTTTCACACTCTTTTAGACCCGAATAGGAATGGGAACCAGAGATTGTGAGAACTGTGGAGCTGATAGGATTGAGATACTGGTATGAACATCACTTATTGATTTATTATTCAGTGTTACTCATTTTACTTCTCTAAAACATAAAATATGGAATCCATCCTCAACTATTCATCTTTGCTGGACGTTTACTCGACAAATTAAAAGGAGCTGAGTATGACAACATTACAAGAAATCTCCCCATTACAACTTGAGGAGCCTTTTACTACTATAAAGCTTTCTTTCTTTTAAATCTATAGCTGGAATTCCCCTTTATTTCCCCTTTAATTCTCCAGTCTGAGACTGCAGGCTGGGAAGTGTTTCTACAACCTCTGCTGCCCTACATACTCTTTGTCTCTCCAGTTTTTCTTGGACGGTATGGTTTTTCATACGCACTGAGACTATCAATTAAACCAGAGAGGGAGAAAAGAGGAGGGAAAGTAGAGGAGGGAAAATGTGCAAGAAAGGTGAACCTACATAACACATCTCTGTGAGTGTGTGCGTGTCAGAGCCCAGCATGCATGTCCAAGCAGAGAGGATGATTGGGGCTTTTTGTGGATGACTTTTACATGAACTGTAAGAGAAAGTGAAGAATGCAAACTAGCCCACAATGGAAACTCAAAGGCTTGCTGTTTGACAGAATAGCAGAATAGTTAAGATATCGACGGCCAAGTGGGAGTAGAGATAAAAAAGAGAAGAAAAAGAAAGACTGTATCTCGACACAAAGGCGGAGACCAAAAAAAGGGGAGAAAATTTAGAAAAGAAAGGCGGAAGACGAGAACAAGGAGGTGTCACGAATCCTGGGGTAGAGAAGGTGAAGGAAAAGGCTTTTGTGAAAGCTGTGGGGGGATAAAAGCAAAGAAGAAAGTAGAGAAGGTGTAGTGAGTCATGAGGTCAAGATGTGAGGAGAGAAGGATGTACTAGAGGAGTAAAGAAAGTAAGGAAGAGAAGCGACTGAGTGGCCTTAAGAGGGTTTGCAAGCTTTGACACAATTGAATAAGACAAGAGAGGAGGGGACAAGAAACAAACAGAAACTACAGAGAGGGGTGGGATTTTTCGTTTTCTTTTAAGGTGAAGCACAGAAGTTTTCAACTGAAGATAAAGGACACTGCAGTGAAGTGGGAGCAGTGAATCTTGAGGCTAACAGCTCTAGAAAAATATAGAATAGATAAAAAACCTGAAACCTAAAATGAACCAAAAAGGCTAGAATCAACAGAATCAACATGTCACGAAGACCACGATCTCAACTGTAAGAGCATAATGAAATGTTGGGCTAACACTGAAACCAGTCGGCACATGAGGCGACAAACAGCAGCAAGGTCCTTAAGAGCCTCCCTAAAGACCGAGAGCAGCACGTATTCACGTGCATGGCACAACAGCTGTAACTGCCTTTATCATTCACACTGTACAGCTGTTCACAAAACAGCACCGACTGGTCAGCAGCTAATGGTAAATGGCATTTTTTAACATTTCTGCTCTTCAGGGAGGCGAGCTGCCACGCAGTCAGTGCACGGTTGTAGCCGTCCTCTGGCTGAGATCCAAACACCAGCACAGCTTTTGGGGACTTTTTATGATTAGGAGTAAGTAAAATACATGCTTGTGGAAGGCATGACTGAATTATTGTCGCATGTGAAAAATCCTAAATTAAATCCAAGACTGAGTAAAAACCTTAAAGCTCCTGTCAGTCACTTTGCTTCAATTTAATACACGTTTTTGTTTTTGAGAGGTGTCCTTGATTTCCTGCACGAGTGCGACTAAGACTCGAGATCCCGTTCGGTTGTGCTGGCGGGATCCGGGGACTGCAGAGACAGATCAGTCCACAGCTTTGACAGTCAAACTAAAGTTTTCTCATACTGAGCAGGTTATAGACAGAGACTCTGCGCACAGACAATCATTACATGTACACAAAGGGAGCTTTTCATATAATATTAAGAGCACTTACAGTAATTATAGAGTTCCCATGTCATTGCGCACAGACAGATATGTTTGTGTTTGTTTGTTTTAACAATTATTCATGAAAGGTTTAACCAGTGGAGTAATATATGACAGATGCAATCTGCTTCATTAAAAAGTTTCCCATATATTCCCTTACCATTCGCTTCCTTTTCTTTCATCTCGCGCGCCCCATCTGTTGTTTCGTGACTTTCATTACCAACCCTCAGTTATAAGTAGTCTTTTGCCAGCAGCTTTTTATTATTTTTGGCGTATGAACTGTTCTTAAAGTCAGTTTGAAAAGCTTTAATTTTGGCTTTTTGAAATATGCAAATGCCCCGCCCGACTGTCTCTCTCTGTAGTTTTTCTACAGTCGCTCACTCAGTTACATTCATTTCTGCTATTACGTGGTTCTCGTAACATCTGTGCTCATGGACAAAAAATGAATAAAGTGACAGAGTCTGCCTCAGAAGGGTGGAGGTGATGACAGTGTTATAAGTCATTAGAAGGTAGTCTTGAAATTCACAGCATGTGCTCCAATTGAAATGCACTGGCTTCCATGTCCATAAGCAAAGAGACCACATGTAATAGTAGACTGAATGTGACCTGTGCTATTTCACCCTGTTAGAGTCTTGACTCAGAAAACTCCACAGCCTATATTTATCACATCCAAACCATGACAACAACATTTTCAACTCTAGACCTTCAGATGTTCCCGATGGATCGTCTTTATAATGGCGAGGGCTTTTTTTTTCTTCCAGACTACGTCCTAAATAAATTAAACATTTAAAAAAAAGAAGAAGTTAGAATGTGGCTCTTTTATGTGCAACTTTCAAACTGTAACTGAGCGTAAAACTAAAACAAAAATAGGTTACTTGAGAAAGTATTTGGGTGCCTGTAGACGATCACCGCCAAAAACACCTGATGGAGATGCACCCCCCCCCCATGTGTACATGTAAATATTTTGGTTCAAAAACTGCTGGACTGTCAGATCGTCAGTCAGAATTTCACTATCTTTGAAACGGCCCGTCCAGCATTGATAATTCTGTTTGTGCTGTCGCAGACGAGAATCTGACAGAAAGCTGCGTCTCAGCGAGGGCTGTCAGTGCCCTCAATATACCAAACGCGCTCCTAGAAACACCAGTGCTCGCAGCACAGCTCTCGTCTGATGCACTCTGGTGTGTCTTGGTTGATTTTATCTTCATCTCTCTTTTTTTTTTTTCTTTTTTTTGAGGTCACATTGGGTTTCACGTTTCACAGTCTTCGGCAGACGTTGTGATTTCTTTCTCTTTGTCTCTCTTAATCTCTCTCTGCTTATCTGCTTATCTCTCTCTCACATGGTTGCGCACATATACGTGCACCATGCCATCACGCTGTTGAAACAAGTCATGGACTGCAGCATGCTGCATAAGTTCACATTTTAAGTTCTCTTTGACTGTTTTCCATTAAATATCACAGAAGTCAGACTCTTTTTCAGCAAAACATTCATTTGCTTACAGTAATTTGAAGGCGCTGCCTTCTTTCAGCACAGCCGGTGCCTTGCTCAAGGTCAGCTGGGTCGGACTTGTTGGGCTGAGGTAACAATACAACAACAAAACACCGTTGTTTAATACAGGTTAAAATCAGGCTCCCTAGTGTTACCTGTGTCCAAATTTCTTTTTAAAAAAAGGATTTTTTTCAGCACTCATTTCCCTCTTTGCTCATCTAACTTTTTATGCTCAAGCTCCAGCTACTGTAGGTTTAGGCAGCTGCAGTGCAGAAGTGTTGACTGAATGATTTTTAGAAGCAATGCTATCATCAGACGAAAAGACTGACATTATATATTCAACACTGGAATATTTCAGCCAAAATATTTAGGTTTTTTTCTCATTGAATTTTAGCTACAGTAGCACAGAGAAGGGGAAAACGATAAATATTAAGAATCAGGAGATTATTCCAGATTAGAACAAGATTAAAGGGAAAAGCAAACGGAGAAAGCTTCCAAAGTCCATTCAGGATGCAACGCCCATTTATGAGCACTACATGTAGTGAAGCAGGTTGCAAAACAACAAAAGTCTAAGTAAAGAAATCGGTGCATGCTCTGCTCTGTGCAACACGGACGATTACAGTATATTTGCATTGTAAATAAAGCCTCTCCTACTGTCACCAGTTTGTTTTGAATTGCCAAGAAGATAAAGGCTCCATCCATCCATCCATCCATTTTCTTCCGCTTACCCAGGCCGGGTCGCAGGGGCAGCAGTAGCGTAGCCTTTACCTCTCTCTCACCAGCCACCGCTTCCAGCTCTTCTGGGGGGACCCCAAGGCATTCCCATATCAGCTGAGAGCTATACTATCTCCAGCATGTCCTGGGTCTGCCCCGGGGCCTCCTCCTGGTAGGACATGCAAACTTCACCCAGCAGCCATCCCAGGCAGATATCTCAACCACCTCAAATGACTCCTTTCGATGTGGAGGAGCAGCAGCTCTACTTTGAACCCCTCCTGAATGGCTGCTCTCGTCTCCCAGTCTCTAAAGGAGAGGCCAAACACTTTTTTCTGCTGCTTGCATTCACGATCTTGTTCTTTTGGTCACTACCAAAAGCTTTCACGCGATAAAGGCTAAATAAGTTAGCCTTAGCTAAGGAGAGGTTAAAGCTTGTACATTAGTCTTGCTAAATGTGTAAAGATTTGTTGATTGTATGTGCATCACGTATGAAAAGAATACATTTAATAAAACTACATTTATTTTGCGGAAATGTTTCTAGTCATCCAGTTTTTGCAAAAAAAAAAGTACTCACAGACAAGCACTGGCCAGCTTCAAAAGAAAGCTCTTCCTTCAAAGCACCATATATTTCAAGAGATAAAAAATACATAAAAAAGGTTAGAAGTCACACAATACCTTGATTTCCTCCCTCTTATTCCCAAACACCCCTTACCTCTGTCTCTTTTCCTGCCATTTTCATTTATCTCAGACAAATGATGTGTTTACATTTGTCAGTGCTGCACATTTAGCGAGACACCTCAGTCTGTTTAAATGCAATTATAGTGACTGATGGTTATTCCCATGCACCCCTCTGCGTGTAAGTGCCTCTCATTACATCTCCATGTGCCTTCTGTGCACTATGTGCTTCTGTGTATGAAGGAGTTGAACTGTATATCTGGCTTTTCATGCACCTGCTGATTTGATTATATGTGTGCACCAGTCAGTGACTGTTGACTCTTATCTGTTCTCGTGTGGGGGTTTTTTGACAGAAAGCCATGAATTCGATTCTTGGGCGACTTGATTTATGACAGTCGGCAGAATGCTCAGTTCACAGGGCAAGCACTCCTTTAAATTGGTGTTTTTGTTGACATGCTGTCAGGTGTCGGCTATAATTGACAGAAAAGGTAACTTACAGAGAAGGTAGTCATATTACAATGGAGGAGACCTTGGAGACACTCTGGAATACTTTGTCTTGTTATTCCATTAAGTCTAACTCCATCGTTAGCCCAGCAATCCATTCATTCTTTTTCTTCTGCCTGTCCAATTTAGGGGGTTAAACATACCTGTAAATGTCTGAGTGTTATGATATCCTGCATCACCTTTTAAGTAGTAGGTTGTTGCCTTCTAGAAACAAACATGAGCATTTTAGTTACATGAGTCGTTTAGGTGCACACAATTCCTGTTCTACGGCGTTCAGCTGCTGCTCTGAGACAGCGGCTGCTGTCGGGTAATCAGGTGATGCTCTCAGGACTGTATGCTGCTGCTCTAAGATGTATTCTGCTTGCCACACACAATTTCTAAAGGCAGGAGCTGCTTGATAGCACCTTGAGTTGTACTGTGTATCGTTTGATCGGCGCTCAGTTGTGATCCAGTTGAATTATTGTGTTTGTGATTAATTGCTACAATGTCTGCCATCCTCTTGCCCAGTTAAGTTTTTTTCCCTCACTGAGACAAAACAATTGAAGAATAATAGAATAAAAAGTCACACTGACCTGTGCCTGGAGTATAATTTGTTTGCCGATGTTGAAGTTTATCTGTAACTGGACGTCCATGACAGACGATTTCGTCATGCATTCAGAGTCCAAGACTCTGGGACTTTGTTTTCTCTGACTGGCAAGTGTCATATTTTCTACAGCTGCCAGAGTCTTTCGTCATTTGAATTTATGCAGGGTTTTTTTTGCTTCTTTAAGGAAGCTTATTTCTAAACATAATCATTTTCTTTATTTTATTTTATTTTTTGTTTGTGAATAAGACACAGCCCTCCTGTCAGCATTCTGTGTTGGGTTTCAGGCATCTAAATGAAATACCTGGGTAGTAATTTTTTTCCACTGAGGAGAGTTTGCTTATACCATGTTGTCAGCTGTAATCTGTTGTTGATTTGGGAATGTGAGTCTTCAAAATTGGCAGCCACAAAAATAACAATTTTCATTTTTTACAATATCTCAACACCAGGCTGTGAAACATTTCAATATACTCATAAAGCTACTCTTCACAGCACTGGGCACTGAGCTGCCTGCCAAAAAAGAAAAAAAAAAAAATAACAAAAATTTTTAT
>VUQK01019404.1:27900-43508 GCA_015106715.1 Bujurquina vittata
CGCAGATGACAGGGTTAATATATATATATATATATATATATATGTATATAATTTATTTATTTTTTAAACCAAAATAGAATAAAAATATGTCAGCAGATTTAAAAGGCTCCAGAACTGTGGGACTTGGGTAATTATTACTATCTGTCAACAGGACGATTCAAAATGTTATTGGTGGTGCATTTTGTAATACAGCTGGACCAAACTGGGACAGTCTGCCAACCAAACAATTTTACATATTTGCACGTATAACCTGGCACGGCAGGAGTCCCCTCCTCATGATCTGTATCAGATTTCCCTGCTGAAGTCAAACTTCATCACACGTAAAGGCGATTAGGAAGAGCAAAGAGACCTGTTAAAGTGATACATCGCAGAGTCATTTCCTCATTTGATCCTTCTTCTGTTTCGACTCATACCTGCATGTGTATACACAGTAGTAACACGCAGGTCGTAACTGATCCCAAAGCTGAACTCCTGTCAGCCTCTCCCTCCAAAACCACAGGTTTATTCATGTGTTCTTTTGGAACTTGTCCAGCTCCAGCCTTTGTTATTCACACGTTCACTCGCCCATGAAAATGACAGAAACTACAGATTCCACACACCATCATTTGCTTTTTTTCAGCCTGCTGTGGTCTTTCTTTATGTACTTTCCATTTTCGTTGTGACCTGACATCATTAATTCTGTTTGTCAGATACAAAACTTTAATTAAAGCTCAGCTATCACGGACAGTAATTAAAAACAATCCTAGTTTGAAGAAGAAAGGAAGGTGGGAAACGAGGCCGTCTCTCCCTTTGTCTTCTTGTTACAATAAAAACTAATGGCATGAATATCATAAAAGTAGTGAGGAGGAGAGGTGATAGCGCACGAAAGGTGTCAGGTTATGTTTTGGTGATGAAGTATATTTATTTGTATTTCTAGCTGAAAGTCAGCTGCGATAAGCGTGCTTAAAAACAATGCAGACAGGAGGAAAAGCTGGACAGAAAAGAGACAGGAAGTCAGATAGCAAGAAATCCGGTTGCAGACAGAGATGGCGAGAGAGACAGGAGACGAAACCAGATGATAAGACGGAATGGAATAGTGTGGTCATGATCATTACTGCATTATAAATAAAAAAATACCGCGGTGATCGAAGTTGTCGGGACTGGGCTCTGCAGTAAACAACTAGCTTTCAAGTAGGTCTTGACTGACGCGTCTTTCATGTTTTTTGAGCGCAGTAAATATCGCGTCAGGCGTCCCGTCATGTTGTATCAAATATGACGTGGATACGAGTTCCCGACGGGGAAAAACAGCCTAACAGTAATCACAAGCATGACACACGTTTCTTTTTTTTGTTTGTTTTTGTGGTTTCTGGAATCTTCTTAAACTCCAGAAGTGAGCCAGAGGCTTTGTTGGTACATTCCCTTAGAACCTGATAGAAAAAGAAAATCTGAATTGTGTCACTACGTAGTAACACCAGCCTTGGAGGTGTTTTCAAAGCGTGAAGAGGGAAGCAATTCAGGATCGGGATGAAAGAAGAAGCATGAGAATCTGTGTCAGTGTCAGCATGGCATGACGATCAATGTCCGACTCGTTGTTTGATGAATAATTCAGTGTACTTGCCTCTTTTCATCAGGAAACGCAATGAAGTAACGCTCACATTCACACGCGTGTACAGTCCCGGAAATCAGGCGGCTTCAAAGCTGAATACATAACAGATGATTAATGAATGACTTTCATAATTACACTGGTGAATAGGGGTTACTAGCTGTTGTTTCCCGACGCTCGAGTTGTAAATTGCTTTTATTTTTTTTCTTTTGTAGATTTCACAAACGTATATAAGCAAGTCTGGGTCAAAAGCAGGTTAAAGGCCTGTGGTGAAGTGTTGATATCAATTTCAGGGAACAGCTTGCAGGGAGGGCTCTTTGTGGCTGATTTAAGATAACTGGGAGGCTAACTAAGATGTGCAAAGAGTCGATGAGAAAGAAAAGGAGGGGAGAACAGACTATCAGGAATGGGTCACTTTAACAGCCCAAACCTTCTTCTTACACCATGCCATTGATTCACTTTCTTGCAACGCGTTGGATTCTCTTCATCTACCTCCTCATCTACCTGAGCACAAAGTTATTTGGAACTGAGCAAGAGAGGGTCTGTTTCACAGCTCTTGTCACTAGCAATTAGCTGTCATTCATGTCCTGGCTTGATGACTTTCCCCCGGGAGGAAATCAAAACTTTGGAAAATAATTAAAAGAGTGGCTGCTGTGGTGATGAGATACATAATATTTTACGCTGGATTAGAGCCTAAACCACGGTTAATCCCCAGAGAAAGGTAAATAGCTAAATGTCAGCGAGTATCCTGTTAAAACATGCAAATTACAACAGCCCTTCTCTGTTTTCCACTTAGTCCATCTCTCTGTTTTTACCCCTGTAAAACTTCAGCTATTAAATTGTTATTGTTTCATTATATAGCTCAGAGTTAAACTAATAGATATGCAGTTGCGAGCTGGCGAACCTTGTAAACAATGACAAAAACACATCAGACAACTGGCGTCGCTTTCATAGTCTTGGCGATTTACATTTTTATTAGTGCATCATAATGTCTAAATGGAAGAACTGCAGTTTCTTGTACTGTAGCACTGTTCGTGATTATGAGTAATTACAGTGCGTAAAAAGTCTGGTTTCATTTGAAAAGTAATATTATATTTCTCTGGGCTTTATTAAGACTTAATGAAGTAATCATGATAGTTAATGGATTTATTACTGCGGTGCATTACCTTGAAAAGATTGGGTAGCACGGGCATTAGATTCATACCTTTTTTCTTTCCGTTAATTATTTTGTTCCTGTGCTTTTAGAAATAAGATCCACATTCAGATAATTCCAAACTGTCTGGGGATATTTGAACTGCATTAGAATGTTCTGCCTGCTCTTAATCATTTTGTCATTATCACTATTAATATTCTCTTTCCCTTCCTGTGTCTTTCGGTCTATTTTGTACAGGCATTCCACCTTCGTCTTGCCGTGGCCATGAGTAGCTGCTGGGTTGACAGTCTCCAAAACCCTTTGACGTGGAACACCTAAAATGGGGACAGGACTTTCTGCCACGCTGCAACCTCAGCTCTAATTGTTGAGAAGAAGCTCATACGTTAACCTTTTTCTCTGCTTGGATTTGGCCTCCTTGCCCCTGACTTCCATCCCTTGAAATTGAACTTCTGCTCTATCCATTCTTACTCTCCTTTGTCTCCCACCCCTTTGTATCGAGGCGACACTCGTACATCTAAACCATGGCCAGCAGACTTTCCTCTCTGTTTCCCACCCTGTTTTTCTCCCTCATGCTTCCTGCACTGTTGCTCCTCCACCTGCCTGACACAGTGAAGGGTGATTGCTGGCTGATAGAGGGGGATAAAGGTTACGTTTGGCTGGCTATCTGCAGTCAGAACCAGCCTCCATATGAGACCATCCCTCAGCACATCAACAGCACGGTCAGTATGAGCCCAACAGTCTGCAGGTCATTTACACTACTGCAGCAACCTCAGTTAAAAGCATGCTTCCATGCACGATGTCAGCTAAAAAGAGCAAATTTAATGTTCTTACACTCAGTATAATGCTTGTTGCGAATTGTGTGAAGGTTGTTATTCTGTGTTGGTTGCCTGACTGTGATCATTATTGTAACACAGTGTTGATAATGTGATTTACTGATTTAATTAAAATAGAATTTATAATGCTACTGACATTTTAAAATATACGTAACAGGCTTTTTAGTTGGCATAGCTATGTAGCTAACAGAAATGTATACATTTACATTCCATTCTTAGCAACACTTACCTTATTTAGATATCTCAGGAGGGATGTACAACAGCTTTTAAATGGGCTGTGATTACCCAAATGCAAGTTAAGATCAGATGTATAGCTGGGCAAATTACTAAGACACAAACCTAGAAGGTTCCAGTATGTTCTTGGTAGATGTTTTCTGCAAAGCTTTTAGGGCTTCCCTTTATGGCAGCCACAGGCTGGAATGCATCACCTAAAATTGAACTGTTCTCTTGTCTCTCTTAGGTGCATGACCTGAGGCTGAATGAGAACAAACTTAAGGCTGTGCTCTTTACCTCCATGTACCGCTTTACAAACCTTACTGACCTCAATCTAACCAAGAATGAAATCAGCTACATTGAGGATGGTGCCTTTGCTGGACAGGCCAACCTACAGGTCTGAAGCCAAAAGTGAAACTGTTCTTATGTTTGTCTGTACACGCGGAAATGGCAAGAAACTTAACACTTTCTTAAGCCTTCAGGAAATGTCTCATATATTCCTGCAAATGTGGATGGACGATGTGTGTTGCCTTTAATAAAAGCTATTTAGGCCATGCTACAGTTAATGTAGGTGTTAATGGTAAAGGAATCCCCCAAATCACACGCTATGTTTATTAGTTATTGTATATTAGTTATGTCTTGTACTATAAAATTTGGTTGAATCATTCACTAATTACAGTTTGGTTGGATAATGCAGTAAAATGTTTAAAAAATGATTTCAGTTCAAAGTATGTTCTGAAGCATTCTATACAATGCAAAAAACACAAACACAAATTTATAAAGACTTGGTGAACACATTAACAATTATATAGTTACTACTACTACTGTCTGCTTGTCTCAGGTTCTTCAGCTGGGCTACAACAAACTAACCAACCTGACTGAAGGCATGTTGAGAGGTCTGGGTCGAATGCAGTGCCTCTTCCTGCAACACAATCTAATTGAGGTCATTGCCACCAATGCCTTCTGGGAGTGTCCCAACCTCAGCAGCCTGGACTTATCTTCCAACAAGTTGGCCCGTCTTGACCCATCTACTTTCACTGTTCTCAGCCGGCTGATGGTATGTGAACTAGCTGGGAACCCGTTCCACTGTGGCTGTGAGCTTTACAGTTTTCTCGTTTGGCTGGATGACTTTAACAACGTCACCCACACCTATGACCGTCTCCAGTGTGAAACACCTCCAGAAATGACTGGCTATTCACTCGTGAGCCCGGGGTATGGAACTGGGAGAAATGCTCGTGTCATTCTTTTATCAGTGTGTCGGGATGGTGTGATAATTCCAAGGATGACCTCCCAGGTGCCAGATCAAGATGGCTCAGGGATGGGTGTGGAAAACTCAGAACAAGGTCTGTACCACCAGCCGACCATATCATCCACTGCTGATCCTAACTATAGCCATCAAATTTCTATGAAGCTTCAAACAGTCTCCCTGAACACTGCATCCCTAATAGTGAAGATCCCACATCCCTACAGTAAAATGTATGTTCTCTCCCGGTACAACAACACTTCTTTTGAACAGGACATTCCCCTGAAGTCGAACAAACCTACAATATCTTTGATGGGGCTGAAACCACAGACCAACTACACCTGTTGCGTGGCTTCCGTAAGGAAATCTCAAAAATACAACCACACCTGTTTGTCTTTTACCACACGAGCTGTCGGGCCACAAGACCAGCGAACGAATCCCTCCACAACAACCCACTACATCATGACCATCCTAGGATGTCTGTTTGGCATGGTCATTGTTCTTGGATTTGTCTATTACTGTCTCAGGCGGCGACGCATCCAGGAAGAGAAGGAAAAAGCAATTAGTGTGAAGAAAACAATTTTGGAGATGAGGTACGAGACAGTGCATGTTTGTTAATCAAAGTTTTAGGGACCACAATAGAATCCTCTTTCATCCATCTTTGGATGTTGTAGCTACAACTGACATGACACCTGCTGTGTCCTTTGGATGTAATTTGACTTTTTTGGAACAATTTATTCTTTGGTTATCACTTAGATGTTTTGATGCAGTGCTTTGTTGTATATGTGAAAGGCCTCATTAATAATTCTAACTGCAAGCAATGACTTAGGAAAAATGTTCCCAGCCGTACTCTTTATTGAGTCTTTAGGTCATTATTTTTCAGAATTTATTTACACTTTAATTAAAACAGCAAGGATTCTGTCATCCTATGGTGCTCAAAGGAAACTATGTTTTATAAAAGTACACATTATGTCATCAGTTGAGAATCAGCGCATTATTTGTTTTAAAGTGAATCCGTTTTTGTTTTTTTTTAGGTATGGCCCAGAAGCAGCTGCAGCAGTAGCCAATGACCCAAATGCCATGCAGCGTCTCCAGGAGCAGACTCATCACCCGCACCATCATTCAGGGGGTGCTGGGGCCAAGCTGCCTCAGTCTGCCTCCTCTAGCACAGGCATGCTTCATGGTTCGGCCAATACCAGTTCTTCCCGCCTCTCCACCTTGCCACAGGTGGAAAAAATGGCCACTGCTTTCTCTGAGGCTATGGGTGGCAAGGGTAATTACATGGATGTAAGGACAACAGGAGTGGTAGGGGAAGGCAGGGAGGCAGTGATGGCAGCTGGAGGAGCAGGGGCCGGAGGGGAAGTAGTTGTGGATATGCGAGGTGGGGCTGAGAATGGGACAGAGGCTGGGGAGGATTCAGATGATGACGGTCGTGGCTCAGCATCAGAGATCTCCACCATTGCCAAGGAGGTTGACAAGGTGAACCAGATCATCAACAACTGCATCGATGCCCTGAAGCTGGATGCCTCAGCTAATGCAGTGACCACAGCTGACAATGCCAGTTCTGTGTCCTCCTCCCAGCCTCCTTGCATAGCATCGCTCCCTCGCAACCTTCTGCCCCTCTCTCCAGGTCACCCTGGAGATCAGATCATGGCCTCCTCTCCAAAGGTGCATCCTAAGCCTCACCTTCAGCCTCATCCTCAGCCTCATCCTCAGCCACTTCCTCAACCACATCCTCAGCCACATCCTCAGTCACATCCTCAGCCTCATCCACAGCTACACCAGCAGCCTCATCCACCTTCAATGGCCCCAGTACCCCTGGTCATGCCCCTATCTGAGCGGCCTGGCATCAGTGGGGGTGGATTTCTTTCCCCTCCTTACCGTGACCCGCCCCCAGCCAATGCAGTGCGGCCCCTTCAGAGGCAATTGAGCGCTGACACTGCTGTGGTGAAGAACCGCTGTGGTGTCCCTCCAGCAGGATCTGCCAAGAACACAAGAGTGTTTAGTGTGGACATCCCTGAGCAGCGCAATGATCCTCCCAAGTACCCAGGAGAAAAGAGCAGCCCTGTGGGTTGCGTCGGAGGGGGTGGAAGTGGAGGAGGTGGTGGAGTAGGGGGCTGCAACGGAAATGGGATGGGAAACATTAATGGTGGTGGGATGAGCTTAAATGGGGGAGGAATGGGATGTAATAATGGGAATGGAGGTGGGGCTGTAAGCTCTGGACAACAGCAACAGCACTTGGAAGTTCAGCCAGACTATCACAGCTCTGAGCACCGCCACTCCTTTCCTGCACTCTACTATGAGGGTGGCAACGAATCGCCTTCACCATCCCAAAAGGCTTCATTTCTCAAGCCACTCGGGCGCACCAAGAGGGATGCCACAGCCACCTATTCCCAGCTCTCACCTTCTCGTCACCACAACTACAACTCTGGCTACTCCTCCAGTCCAGAGTACTCATCTGAGAGCACACTGCGAATCTGGGAGCGATTCCGACCTTACAAGAAAAGCCCTAGAGAAGAAGCATCCTATATAGCAGCAGGGCATGCTCTGCGTAAGAAGGTGCAGTTTGCTAAGGACGAGGACCTTCATGATATTTTGGACTATTGGAAAGGTGTTTCTGCCCAGCAGAAGCTGTGAGCTGAGGAGCAACGACGAATGCCCTAAGGAAGATTGTGCAATGAATGCCAACAGCAGGCTACTGAAGAGGAACATATTAATGTAGCAAGACAGATAATGTTTCCTCAGAGGTGTCTAGCAACATGGGCCATTCAGCTGCCTGATCAAGGATTAAAGAAGTATTCTCTGGGTGATTTTTAAAAATAATTTTGTGAAAATTCATTGACATTTTCAGAGGTTGTTTCCAAAGTTGTGTTCTGTCTTCAGCTCAAAATGAATGATTATTAACAAAAATCCTGCCTCATTCTGGGCACTTTGGTCCTTTCGGGCTTCACAGACCTGTTGATTAATCAGTAACGAGCAAAGCTGGGGGGTTGACAAGCAAGTGTCTTCTACCTCACAGCTGGCAAACTGGAGCTCAGCTATCTCCCCAGAAACAGCACCCATCATGACTTAACCGCCATCCATCTTTTCTCTAATCCCATCAAACCATCATTCACAAAACAAACAATCGTTCCATGGTACGGTAGCACCTGCTCTCTCATGGAAGCATCATTTAGGATGCTAATGAGGGAGCAGGATGAAGGATTAGATGTGTTTTGTTTTAGAAAAGCCTGAATCTCCCACTTTAGGGAAGACGCTAAATGATACTTATCAGTTTAATTGTTCTTCCTGGTGATCAGCCAGTGTGAGAACGGTTCAGGAATGCTGTGCGTTGCGCATGCTCATTGATTTGAAGCCTCTAAATACAGATGTTCAGTGGTGTGTGTGGAGATGCACAGTTTCTGCACGCTGATGTGAGTCATCACAAGTGCGAAAGAGTAAAATGAGGGTTGTTGCTGAGTCGTTGATTATTCTCAGGCTCGTCCAAGGTGGCAGACTGCATAGCTAATATATAGATAACCACCGAGTCAGGAAGTTGTGTGTAAACCTGAGTGTGTACATGTACATGACTGTGTGGTTTTGCCAAGCATTCTTGTCTGTTGCAACAGCATGAAGACAGTCCTTTCAAGACCTGCAGGCATTTTTGTCCCATAGCTGGTTTCTTATTTACAGGTGCAGCATATTTCTTTTGATAAGGGAAGCTATGAGATGGGAAATTTACATTTCAATAGTCCAAGTCTGGCAGAAATTACTTTAGGTTGAGTTATGCAGGGTGGCAAGACAGGCATTATCTCCTATATTAAAGATCATGGTAATCATATTTAGGAATAGAGGCAGATTGAGAATGGGTTAGGGCTTTGCTGGAGCAGCATCTCATTTTGAACATTTCCCTGTTATGCAGACAGGCTTTAGTGTATTTTCAGTTGTAGAGCTCAATGTGAGGACGCAAAGAAGAAAAAAAGGTAAAAGTCAAATACTTTCATTCTGTACACAGTAAGACAAAATGACTAATAAGCAGGGTGAAAGCCCCAGGGATGTATTCTGCCTCAGACTGGATGACGCTACACTATAAATGACCATCATGTGCTCTGGGTAGAAGCTGGCAGCTCGCTATGGACCAAAGTGCTCTTGGGAGGTGTGATTTTGCAGGTTTTCATTATAATGCTTTCCATTATGGTCAGCAGAGCATAAAGAAAACAAAAGAAAGTCCCTGCCTTGGTTTAAAGTGGTTGATTATTTAGGATTAAGGTTAAAAATTATAGGTGTTACATTAAAAATTGACTATGACTAATAGGAGCAAGGCTTGGGGGCATGTTGTGGACAAAACAAGAGAGTCTGATGACACGAAGCTTTGTGTGCCTTACACCACACATTCTGACAAAAACACAAACATCTTTCTATCAGGCCTATAACTGTAAACAAACAAACAAAAACACAACAAACAAAAAAAACCCAGCTCTTAAAATCAGATTTAAAGTATCTAATATGGCTTTGAAATGATATTTAGATTTATTTTTCTGCCCACATCTCTATAAATTCTTTATCAAAATGCAAATATAATTCCTTTCCCTCTATTTTTTTTTCCTTCCGTGCTTGCCAACTCTGTCAAACTTAGTGGAGTAAATGAATGACTAAGTTGCAAAGGCTGATGTTGTACCATCATCTGAGGTCAGAAGACTGTGCTGATATGATTAACTCTGCACGGACTAGGAGCCTGATTGAAATTAATTTCACTGTCTTCCTATCCATCCTTTCCTCACATGATGCCTTTTGCACGTCCCTCAGTTTAGTCATTCACACTTCACCTGCGCGGGTGAAGGTGTACTAGGGATATAACCTTCTGGCTAGTGTTCTTTCTCTTTTGAGTATGATTGGTCTGGATTGGCCCTTTTGTCAGGCCTGAAAGTCATGCATTTTTATTTGAATTACAACAGGGTTCATCCTCATTTCATATCTTTGATAGGACTTGAATGGAGCCACTGTTGAAAGTGTGATTTTGATGGGGACATCGAGAGCGGGGAGTGACATTTATTTACTCTTTGACCTATAAAAATCTTAACCTAAAGAATGGGCTGTATTGCAAAGGTCAGCTCATATGGCCTGAATCTGTTGTGGGAAATAGAAATGTAATTAGTGTTTTATAAGCTTGAAGGAATTAAGCTCAATGGAATTTTTACTAGCCCACGCTTGTTCTGTGTAATCAGTCCCATGAAAATCTGTCATGATTTGTCACCCTTTTTCACTAAAAGAAATATTTAACTGTAATATGTCAGTTTTGTGAGCACTACAAACACAATTATCTTCATTTCCACTGGAACAAAAAAAACCTCAAAAGGGAATTGATCAAATGTGTTATGGTATTTGGATAGACTGACAATATGGCCAGTGTTTTTCCCTTTTGATAGTCGATTATTTTTGTACAGAGTGATAACTGGCCTTTCTATGTCATCTGTAGCAGTCAGTCCAGTAGACCCACGAGCGCTCACGATGGGATGTCAAAGGAATGTCATTACTTTGCCATTAGATCAATAGAACCTAATTTGGGCGAGTGGTAGCACATAAAAACACAGCACAGATTCCCTTGGGCACTTAGTTGGACCTCATTCATTTTTTATAAAGTGCCTAGTGTTCTATTTTTGCCTTTTGTTCAAGTTTCACTGGCTGCGCCCCTATTTGTAAGGTACAAAAGGAATCACCAATCAATTAGTTTTAAATTAGTACCACAGGCTATGCAGGGGCAGAAGCTTTTTCAAAATAATGGCTTCTCTTGGAAGAAGAGAGGGGACCCGAGCTGAGGTTACCCACACATATCCTAAAGGCATTTCTTTAGATCTAAGAAATAACATTAGCTCAGTTATTCATAGAACAGTGTTTCCAATTTACCATGCTTCAAACCTAAGCGCATTACTCATTTTTGTCCACCACTCCAGTGTTTATTTAAATCTTTAAACTTTGATCAAGCCACTCTCCAAACAGGCTTTACTCTGCTCTGCCGGCACACCTGCTACAGTTTTAAGAGTCCATACATGGTGACCAAGTCTTGCTCCTCTTCACTTCCACTGGTTGATAGTGACAAATGTACAGAGTCTGTAACTTGAGAATTGCCAGCGTATCTTCTTTCCCGTCTGTCCAATTTACTACAGTGATCAATGTGAAATCTTTGACCTTCAGAAGTTAAAGATAACGGGGAGCATTTGGGAAAGCACAGCTTGTGGCAATCTCACAATTCAGATTACCTTTATCCAGAGGAGAGAAATTCAAGAGTACAATGAACAAATTAATAAAACCATTTATTGAGCCTCTTGTTTTTAGTGCCAGAAAGCATCACAATTCCAGTCCTCATGATTAACAAGTACTTTGGGAGGAATGGCTGTGGTCCAAAAGCGTTTTATTCACTAAAAACTAGAAGGATAGTTTCTATGTGCCTCAAACAACTTCATGGTGGTTTCTAGACAATATCACCGGCTGCCTCGGGGAGCCGTTGCTACACAAGTTTGGGTTCTTATCTCACTTCTGTGCGTTTTTGAAGTTCAGGCTTATTGAAAAACACAAATCAATAGTCATGGAAAATCATAGACCAACGCTGCCGATTTCCTCCCTTTGGAGTTGTAGTTGCTCTAAACGTGAACCTCAGGCACAGACACCAAAGGCTTGCAATTGTTCCCAGGGAGTGGCGGTGAGGTCTCGTTGCTCCTTTTTAATTAAACTTATGAATCCATAGGATGAGGTCTGCAGTGGAAACACTGGCTTTGTGTTTATGTTCTCAGCATTAAAACCCTGTTGGGACAGAGGCTGGCTGAAGTAAACCCAGAAGAAGTCCTCTCTCTCTCCACTTTTGCCCCTTTTTTCTTTACCATTAACAAGCTAATGGACCGCAGACGCCTGTGCTGCAAATATAACTTTTTGTCACTTCTCCTCGAGTTTAATATCACTGTAGAAAATGGGAGTCTGGGGAGAGAAGCTATGTGATACAGGAAATTCCACAAAACCTCCCTAGAATCTAATCTCTAAACTTACCTTGGCACATTTATCCGCATTCTGCTACACAGAGTAATATATTTATTTTGTAAACATGTGAACTATGGATCAGATACATTTCAGAAGCTGCAGTGTGGTGCACTTTGAAGATGTGGATTTTTTTGTGCCGAAGTGTGACACGGTGGGACAGTCTTGCTTTTCCAGGGCCAGAGGATGCCAGGCCTCATTTACACTTCCTTCTAAGCTCTCCTTCATTCCCTGTTGCTCTTGGAGACGTGTTAATTTCAATATTTTGTTATTTACTTCAGATGCTTTCTAACAAACACACTTTTCAGCATGCTGATCTAAATATGGTATAGGACCAGTAGAAGAGCAGTTCATATCAGCAGGTCAGTGCCATTCTCTCGAGTGCTAAGTTTGAAACCAAACTGAGCATGTTGAAAGAGCTGTTGTACTTAAAGTCCAACTTTTCATGGATTGTTATGAATACTAATTAATAGGCAGAGCCAAAGGTCCAGTAGTCTCATCGCAGACTGTATAGAAGCTGAACTGAACAACCCTGTCGTGGCCACAAGCTGTTAAATCGAGTGATCTGCTATAGGAGCCGGAGATAAAATTAAAATAAGAGTTTTCCAAAAGCAATATTCAGACTTGGAGGAGCTTTAAAGGCTCAGTTCAGAGCGCGGCGAGTCCACACTCAAGAAGCACAGATATTAAGTTAAGGTTTTTGATGTAGTTCTTCATCGGTTTGGCTGGTTTAACAGTTAACTGGGCGCCAGAGATCCAGACAAATCTGAAAGCCAATGAGGAATTATCTCTGGTTTTCAAGCATTTCATTCTGCTCATTATAACAGAGAAGTTCCAGACTGATTCATATCTGTAAGCTTGTCTGGCGATGACAGGTTAGTTTTCTGCCCCGGATGGTCAGAAATAATGATTATTTCTGATCTTTGAGTCAGTTCTGCTTCTTTTTTTTTTGACAAACCAACACTATTTCACACCCTCCTCAGAGGGGTCAGGCTAATTAAGTACTTTGAACACTTTAAATTTTAAGCACTGTGAAACTATATTGCTTGTTGGCACTGAAAGACATGCTCTGTGACATGTCTGCATCAAACTGAAAGCTACGTAGCAAATTCAACCCCTGATGAACCCCCGACCTTTGGCTTTGGCTATTTCACTGGCTCCGCAAGAGGAAGCAGGACTGTGATTTTCAGATATCTGTGTGCTGTTGAAGGTGAATCGTCAGTTTGCTGATTTATCGGTGGGTTGACCGCATCCACCGACCTTTGTAGCTCATTGTCAACTGAATGAGAAAGACTGACGGAGGGAGTGAAACCAACGCGCAACGTAAACAGAAGCGTTTTTACCGGTGGCCAACTGTGACAAACACACACTCTTACACAACGCCACAGAACACACACACAAACACCAATGTAGAGAATCAATGAATATACTGTACGTGTTTGAATAGTTTAGAGTTAACACTTTATGGACATCAAATGTAAGAACACACAGAACATATACCTTCCCACACATAAGCGAATATACATGCACACATCTATACACGCAGACACTTTCACACGCACACACAGACCATATTCACACTTGCCTACACAAAACATGGACTGAATATATTTCTATCCACGTTTACAGACACATATGGTCTTAAAAGTGCCAAAACGGCGAGTTTTATATGCAGATGGAAGGGAACCAAACATCTGTAGAAATGAACTCAGTGTCTTTCAGGTCAAACTGCCTAGGTGTCTGTTTTTTGTTTGTGTGTTTACTTCTCTGTATAATTAGTGTTTCTTTTCTCAACTGTTCCCGTTTTCAGTGTAATTCTCATACTCTGTTCCGGCAGAACGAAATCACTCATTGTGAATGTTATGTTTAGAGTTCTCATGGGTCCTTCTGATCTGTCCCACTTTGAAATTAATACTTATAGCGGTGAATATGTTCAATTACAAAGTTCATCACACCTGCAGAAGCCCTTTGCTTTGCAGACACACATCAAATGAGAGCACAAAATATAACCACAATTACTGTATATGTGAATAACTTGGATTATAATTCATCTTTTGGACAAACCAAAGCTGCTGCTTCTTTTTTTTTTTTTCTCTCAGCTTTATGGATAAAGGTGCGCACACTCTTACCCTGAGAGCTGTGTAGAGGAGCTGATGATATGTCACACTAAAACTTTCATCACAGCTGGGCTGTTCAAGGACCTTGTTTTTCAGTCTTTTATAAAGCAAATCAGTGAACTTTTGGAAGATAGACCTGCTCTGCTGCTGGAATGAGCATTGTCACAAAATTTGCAGGTACTAAAGATAAAGATGCTTAAAAAGCAATTAACATAATACAAAGTGTTGCAAACAGGGGGTTAAAAAACATCAAGTCAGCATTTAGTGTGACCACCTTTGTCCTGTAAACCAGCACAGATGTTCACTACATTTTTTTAAGGTGCTTGCCTGGTAGGTTGCCCGAAGCGTCTTTGAGAACTTGCCAAGGTTCTTCTGTGGATTTAAGCTTCCTCGCTGTCTTCTGTCTCTTTGTGTAGTCCCAGACTGACTCAGTGATGTTTCCTGGGGGCCGTACCGTCTGTTGCAGGATTCCTTGTTCTTTTTGCCAGTGAAGAAAGTTTTGTTATTACTCAGCTGTGGGTTTGGGTTGCTGTCATGCTTGCAAATGAAACCAATCATATGCACCCCCCAATTCTAATTAACTCAAGTGTGTAAAGCATTTGCACAGCACTGCGCTGCATGTGTGTGTCTTGTGACAGTATGCATGTGTATGTATACATTGTTATCTCCTTTCAAAGAACCTGTTGTGTCTCACTGTGCAGCTCTGCATGAGTGTGTCCTTATCACTGGACTGGGTAGCATTCATATTGCTACGGGTGTGTGTGTGTGTGTATGTGTGTGAGTCAACGTGTGTTTGAGGGATTTTGTTATGAAAGTCCGTTCTGTTGAGGGAGTGACAACTGAGGCTGGGTATCTGAAGCATTTTTAATTAATCTGCCTTTCATTCTGCAGGGCTCTCCAATACGGCTGTGCTCATTCACCCGCTTGCTGCTACTTGTGCACACACACACACACCCACACACATATACACGCAGGCTTGCACAGAAGCATAGATCGTAATTTTATGCTGCCCTGTCATGCAATTTTCACTCACATGTATGCAATTACAACACACAATCAGCCAGACATGTCTCAAACATGCACTGTCTGCTCTGTTCTATAATTATATGTGTATTCATGCATGCATCTCATAGTAACACGACTAATCCTCCACCATATGTCACATCCTCAGTTCCTTTCTGCAGCACTTTTACTCTGGTGTTGCCTGACTACCAAAACCCCAGCAGGTTGGCTCTCTCACACCTAGGTTGGTGTGTTAGTTTTCCCAAGTGCTGCTCCGCAGCAGGGGGTAAGGGGAAAATAAATGTAGTCAGACAGCACGCAGAGCTAGGCTAAGTACAGGCAAGCTTTGAATTTTAGTATTTAAACTCTAGTCTTGCAGTAGCTGTTTCCTGATTTTAGTTCAAGTAAGCCATGAGTAAAAAAAAAAAGAGCAACAAAGAAGCAAAGAATGCAACGATGA
>VUQK01019404.1:65356-76565 GCA_015106715.1 Bujurquina vittata
ACATTCACAACTTCAAGTGGCAACTATCTAAAGCATCACTGACAACATGAAGTGGGCGGGTCCCAAATTAAACATCACTTAACTACCAATAAGAACACAGGATACCACTGAGTGACAGTGTGGTGAATACAGTTACCTAGGCAACCAGAGCCTGGAATGTCAACTTTAGAGACCAAGCATTAGTGACAAAGCAATGAGCGACCAGCGGATTGCTTCCTGTGTAGACACGGTGGAACAACAACTCTTCCCAGATCCAAGCAGCACAGGCAACTCCGGTTACGTATCCGTAGACTGTCATTGTACATGTGAAAAAAAACCCCAAAAAAACCCAGAGACTCAGTTTGCACATTGAGATGCCAGACAAAACATGTCTATCACTTTTTGTCTATCAGTTTCTACTGACATAAAGTGCAGTAGGTCAATGAACAGTAATGAAACACTAGCCAGTAATTCTGTTTCAGTTGGCTTGAAGGTAAATAAAATGCTATAAACAGACTTAATCTGCTAACACGAACAGACCCAAATGGTCATTGCAGCACACATTTGTTTGATTTGTTTTACCCTCATCCTTCATTTTCTGCTGCTTTTCCTCAGCGGTAATCTTTTCAAAACAACCTTATCTTTCATCACTGTAATTGTTTTGTGCAGTGGCATGCAATCTCGCTCCCTACAATTTCCACACAAAACGATCTGTACAATTTATTCTGTATTTGAAATAGATTCAGAAAAAAGACCATTTTCAGATGACTATCATCATTAAGTTCATTTAGAATTTTTATGAAGAGCTGTAAACATGCCTGGAATGTGACCGTGAGACTGTGAAAGATAAAGTATGGTCCTATTACCTTTTGATTATTTTTCTATTAAAGGCCAAGCGCTGGTTCATTTGTTCATATGTACAGACACATCACTGACCCGGCTCAGTTAAAGGGAGCCGTGTCGGTCTCATTTTATGGAAGGTGCATACCTGGTTATTCACAATGCTGAGTCAGCAGCTATAAAGCCAGACACTGAGACATTTAATGTGGGCATCTGACTACAGTGACCACACACACACACACACACACACACAGAGAGAGAGAGAGAGAGAGAGACCAGACTGCACTCTGAAAATTGCCTCCTCTGTGAAAGTAGGCAAATATGAAGGCTGTCATTTCGAAATCCATCTGAAGAAATAAGCTGCACTTTCTTTCACTTGGTCAGTTACTGGTATGAAGATTACTAGCTTCTGCATAATAATATAGATATTGTTAGATTGCCTTTTTCAGCCTTTAGTCTTGAAAGTGCACACTCTGACACATCGCCCACTTCTGACTCACTTCTGGTTCTTTTTATGCACTTTGAGCCCTACGTCAAATATTAAAGTTGGATTTAGAAAGTTTCTTAAATAATGTTAAAAACTGTTATCATTGAGCTCGTTTGCAATTATAAGATAAGCCAGCTGAGACATGACATAACACCTGGATGAAAAAAAAAAGTCCAACAAAGACTTAAACTTGCAACTAAAGGGAGGTTTAGTCCTTAAGCCAACTTCTAAAGTAGTCTGTTCCTGCCTGATTTGGGCTCTCCCACTGCACTGATTGATTGTGTTACATCTCCAGTCTAGGGTAAACCGGTGCAGTGTTTTATGGCTGGGTGTGTGACTCCCCACTCTTCCCATGCTCATGTCCAGGGGCACACTACAAATCAAAGTTAAGGGTTATAGTTTTATTAACTTCAAATATGAGCAATATCCAAAACAAAAAACAAAGGTTCACTTATCCCACAAATAACAAAGCATTAGCTTAAGCTTTTAAACCAAAATGAGCAAAGACAAAAAGGGTTTATCACGCCTACAAAAAGTGCTACCAAGTTCATTATATTTACAGTGTACTATAAATAATTGGCAAACTAGCAAGTTAACCACTGACTGAATATATGCGTATATAGTTACTCTAATTACATGGACTCTTGTCAAGGTACATACAACTAAAGGCTGGCTCACTGATGATAAAGATGTGGAGTGGGCGGCTGGATTTTAAAAATGATGGCGTCTATTGGTCCAACTCAGAGGCAGCAATCAGTTTAAATGGCCTCACCTGCTTCAGCATCACACACACACACAGACACACACACACACACGGACGCCCACACAGCCACACAGTCTGTGTGAGCTGAGAGATCTGAAATGAATGTGAACAAATATTACCCAGGGACATAATATTTTTAGGGAGTAGTTGAAAAGATAAGGTCAGCACTGTGGTTAATTAAACGTTTGTATTCATGATTAACAAAACATATAAAATGGTAGTTAAGCTGCTGTCAGTACTTATTAATTAAGGCCAAGACGACTTGCTGAAGTTCAAATCAGAATGGGGAAAAAAGGTGATCTATTATCTTAGTCAGCGAGGCCTAGCGATTGGTTGGCCTTGACAACCTTGAATGGCTAGAGCAGTGGTTCCCAAAGTCAGGAGTGCTGCGGCCCACTTGAAAACCAGAAAATCCCATTGACCTGCAAACACTCACAAACTATTAGCCAGGCAGCAATAAAACTAAAAGTAACAGCTCGAGATGGAAATGGTGAACGTCCACCTTCAAAATAAAAGTTGTTCTCACTGCAGCTGCCAACAAATTTCAAAAGCTGCAACTTTTATTTTGAGGTATATCGTGGTACTATTTGGTCCCTCTCTATGCCTGCGTGGCTGCATGGCCTGAATATTCCAGAAACTGCTCATCTGCTGGATTTTCCAGCACCCATCTCCTGTTACAAAGAATGATCCAAAAGAGAAAAAAATTACCAGTGATGGCAGCAGTTCTCTGAGTGAAAATGCTTTGTTGAGGTCAGAGGTCAGAGAAGAACGACCAGGCTGCTTCGAGCTGATAGGAAGGCAACAGCAACTCAAATAATCACTTGTTACCACCAAGTTATGCAGAAGAGCACATTCACACTGTGATGAAGGCATCGGGAGAAACTTGGGCTTCAGTAATTTGCCAAAGGATGCTTTGTCATGCAAACTGGAGCAGCCAGGGATCAAAACCCCCATATTCAGAATAGTAGATGACCCACTCTACCTTCAGAGCCATAACCATTCCCAAATATGTACAGGCTTTCTCTTGATCCACAAAGACACGGTGCAACTCCTTCTGACACCAAGCTCAAGTAATCTCAGGCTGGTTTCTTCAACATGACAGTGAGTTTGTTTTACTGAAATAGCCTCCACAGTCACCAGCTCACAATCCAATAGAGCACCTTTGAGATGTGGTGGAAGGAGAGATTTTCATCCTGGATTGGACCCTGATTGGGGAGCTTGTATGCTCTCCCCCCAGCAGCACCAAAGACATGCAAAGCAGCTTAACTGGTGATTCTAAACTGACCGTGAATGTGAGGCAAATAAAGAGCTTTGGGTGTATAAAATAATGTGCTGTAGGAATGTATTGCTACACTTTGACTTGTAGTTAAAAGCACTGTAAGTTGCCAAAGAGACTAGAATAGTGCTCTATAAATGTCAATACATTATATTACATATGAAGCCAACACCTCAGCAGCAACTGTATGATGATATAATGTCAATATGGACCAAAAATTCTGAGGAATGTTTAACTACCTTTTTGAATATATGTCATAAATAATGATCCACTAGCAAACATCCACCTTGGTTCTAGCAAAGTGTAACTAATGAACTGTATATGTCTTTCCAGGCTGAAAGTGTACATCTCTTTCAGGGTAAAGGATCGAGATGATGGGGCTTTTTTTTTTCCATCTAAAAGCTCCGCTTATTATCAGTGCACCATTCACAAGCAGATTTTCTTGTGAGAATGATGCAGCCATGAGTGATTTAGTGTTGTTTACAGTGAATAAAGCTGCTCCTCAGTAGGCTGGAATTTATGGATATGTTTTTATGAAAAAAAAAATCCAAAAACAGGAAACCAAGCACAAAGCCCAGACCCGTGGAGTGATAATTCTTTATATGCGTAGACTGCACAGAAATATACCACAGCTAATGTTTTGACTTCACTTTAGTTTCTGATTTATTAGTTTGGATTTACTATTGTAGAATGGTGGTATTTCTACTTTCACTTGAGTAAATATCTCTTAAATGTATATATTTTTTTCTGAATAAGCCGTTCAAACAAGTTTTACATCCTGCTGGTTGCCTTGGCAAAAGTACACTAACAGCTTGATTGCAGCAGGAGAGTTGTCAACCCATCGTTTCTGGTAGGTTTTCTTGGTCCTGACAGTAAATCTGTCTCTTATGGGAAGGTTTTCAGAACAGGTGGTTGTCTGGCTGTGCGTGGTCAGTTGCAGCCCTTTCTGCCCTGTTTCATCACCCTGACCATGATTCAGTGCTTTCATTGACAGCAGCTGACAGCAGGTAATAACTGCCCAGCAATGTGGACAAAAGGCAGAGCTTGTCCTTGGAGTGACAGGAGCCAGAGCAGGCTGCAGAAACTGATCTCCTCCCCAAATGCTCACAAAGGTTTTCACAAGCAAAAGTCACATATAAAACTGATTAAACTGCTCTGTTTTTTTCCCCCTTTTGTTTCTCAAACATCAACTCGCCACCTAAACATTTGTATATGATGCATTTTTCTTATTTGGCCCTCAAATATGTGTTGCATCGTTAAATCAGCACTCAGACAAAACCTTGAGAATCCCTGGGTTAGACTGCAGTGTCCTGTCCGCTCTTCACCCATCCAGCATCCATGGGATGAAGCAGCTGATCGTGAATCAGCCCTTATTGCATTTCATTGATACTCCTGTGGCTAAATGAGACCAAATCGCAGCAGCCAGTCTCCAAAATTGTCAGAATTCAGGTTGTTAGATGCCCACAGCATTGCAATTAAAGCTTGAGCAATCACCACTTTTGTGTACGTGTTCAGTGTTTAAGTGTGACAAAGTTGTGCACCAAAGTAAGAGTGAAGTGGCAGTTTGATGAACACGTAGACTGTAATATTCCATCAACATGCACTTAAAGGTTTATCTCTTTCTTGGTGCTGCTATTGTTCTGGCTGTGCTTTCAGTTCTGCGCACAAATGCACACCAGCGTAGACACAATCCCCTACACATCCACATCCACAGTCACAGAGCAGGGATTAATCAGAACTTTGACCCACACATTAATTGCAGACCCAGCAGTATTTCCTGCTGATTTGTTATCTCTTTATTGTGCAAAGTCTGTTCTTTTTTTCCCCCTCTTAAACAAGACTGCCCATGCTGAGAGAATGATAGTGAGGGTAATACCAATCAGGGGAAATCAGTTTGGAGTACATACTCCCATCTTTCACTCCTGTCCCCTTTACGCGTCTCCTCTTATCTTTCCCTTTATTATCTTCACCTTGCACTCTAAAACTCTTCCTCATTCTGACTCCTCTTTGCCTGCAATTTCCTCTTCCGTCTCTCTTTTTCTTCCCAACTCTGCCATCACCTTGTCTCTTAACAGTTTTGGTGCTCACAGAGACAAGTGTATTCATGGAGCCTGTGGTTGACTGCCAGGAGAAAAATCCTAAGTATCCCGAGGCTCAGATGTTACTGAGCATCAGTTTGATTTAAAAAAAAAAAAAATTAAATGGTTCCCTGAGATAATGAAATAAAAATTTGAAATGTTTCTTATAGAGTTTACAGAACAGACAAATTGGCAACAACAGAATGTAGAAACCATATTAAATGTTTAAACTGAGAAAAACGACCATTTCACGATAAACATGAGCTCATTTTGAATTGGATGGCAGCAACATTAGGCTTTGGAACTGAGTGGCGGTAATAAGCTGAATGGTCTTTCATCCAGATGATGCGGAGCATGCCTTTTCCAAAAAGAATAGCAAAGTTCTATTCATCTGACCACAGAACTGTTTCCTGCTTTGCCTCGGTCCATTTTAAATGAGCTTTGGCCCAGATGAGGCAGCTGCATTTCTGGATCATGTTCACATATGGTTTTGTTTTTGCATGATAGACCTTTATTTGTGGTTGGCATGGCAAATTGTGTTCACAGATATTTATTTCTGGAAGTGTGAGCGCATGCGATAATTTCCATGACCGAATCATGGCTGTTTTTAATGCAGTGTGTCCTGAAGGCCCACAGATCACGGGCACCCAATATTGATTTTTGGCCTTGTCCCTTGTGCACAGTGAGTTCTTCAGATTTTCTGAATCTTTGATGATATTATGTACTGTAGATGATGAGATATTCAAAATCATCCCAATATTGATTTGAACAGTATTCTGACATTGTTCCAAAGTTTGTGGACACAGTACTTTGAAGATTGGTGTCTCTCTGTAATTCTTTAGGTATGAGAAAGTCAGTCTTTCTAAGATGCTCTTTTACATACCTAATCATGTTACTGACCTGGTACCAATTAACCTAACTAGTTGCAAAATGTTTCTTAGGTTGTTTCTTTTTAGTATCACTTAGTTTTCCAGCCTTTTGTTGTCCTGTTCCAACTTTTTTTAGATGTGTTGCTGCCATCAAACGGATAAAATCTGGGTTCATGAAATTAGCAAGCACTGCATTCTGTTTATATTGATTTTTTTTTCAGAATTGGGTTTGTATATAATAATAACACCAAACTAGGCTGATTAATCGATTCTATACTACCACTGCTAGTCCTAGAGTGTGTCTTAGATCACCCGATTTAGCTAGCTAAACAGTGTTGATTTATCTGTTCACTATGTTAAACTAGGTCGCTACCGGCTGGTGTGAGATTGACTGTTCTTTACAGAACTTTGAGGTCTTTTTGAAAGCAAAATCTTTAGTAGTAGTATTGATGATCGACTTCTGACACTCTTTGTGTGAGAAAGGATTGTCTATTGATATTTAGTTTTGTTTTAAAATTTAAAAGTCCGTCATTACTGTTGGAGCAGCTGAGGTCTGCACCAGTTCTCCCCAGTTGCACTGCCCCTGTTGTCAAAAGTATCTTATATTGAAACTAAATCAAAGCAAGAAGTTAGAAGAACACTTATTAGGAGAGCCTGTATTCAAACATTTGCATGGCATAAGGAAGCAAGCGGAGACAATGACCAAACCACCACACCCCAGCAAGCAGTACCACACTATGAGAACAGATGACTACACATTGAACTGTGTGTAATAAGCACATTTTAAATATCAAAAGTACTTCTTTTCCAGAATAATTTCAAAGGTAAAAACAGGCCTACATTATCATTTTAAAAATCCGAGAGTATTAAAAGACATCCACACAATAAAGGAATCACAGCTGAATGAACTGCACTGTGTAACATTGGTTTGTGTTTTTTTGAATTTTATTTTTTTTAATTAAATTTATTTTTTATATTATTTAAATTTATTTAAATGAATTTTATTTACTGTGTAACATTAAATAAAATTGCCAATTGTCAATTGTCAACTGAATTTAAAATATCAATAAAAAATGAAGGCAGTGTATGTAACAAAACAGCTGATTAAACATGGCTCACTCTGCCAAGCCAGAGATTTCACATACATGCTAATCTGAACAGGTGTGCGGGAGTGAACTCTGCACCTGCTGAACTTACCTGTTTAATTAAACTGGAAATGGCAGGCGTTAGCGTCCCCTCGCCATCGTCAAGGCTTTCCTTGCAGACTGCAGCTCTTTTCTTACAATTTAAAGTGCTTTGAGGCAATCTGGCACAATATAAATAAAATAGAATTAAACTGACTATATAACACGCATGCACAATCATAACTGACGTCAGATCAGTGAAAGCAGACTCAGGTGCAGTATGTTTATGATGCTCCTGTCAGTGTGGACACACAGCCCCAGCACTGAACTTTTTATTTTTGTAGTAGTGTAGTTGGCCCTGGGATTATATTTGCAGTTAGATTATATTAGTAGGGACCTTTGATGTGTCTTTGCTCTCACTAAGTGTAAGTTGCTTTTTTTTTCAGGCTTTTTGATTTGTTCATTAAAGAAATTTTAAAATACATAAAAGCTTAGTTATCTAGACTTTACTTGATTATTAATTTTTGGCTAAAGGTACAGCCATGCTTCTCAATGAGAGAAAGAACAAAATCACGACTGTGAGTGACTCATAGAGGTGAAAAAAGAATGGGAGATTATTTTGAAGAGAAGGACTGCTCAGCTTACATCGAATGTTGCAATTCATTTGAGTTCAGTGCAGGCTATGCTGGATAGTTTACTGTGTTTACTGTGATACACTGTGGTAGGCTAGTACAGAGCAGGCTGTGGGTATGTGAAGGGTGGCAGACGTTAAATTAAATTTAAGGTCATGATACTGATTAGATTTACTCAGTAATTTCCACCTTGATACTAGCTTTTTTCTGTCTAGGATTTGGAAATCAGCCATGATAGTTCATGCAACATCTGCTTATCTTGTTGAATTCTCTTGGCTAAAGTCACAAAAGACAGCAGCACAGCTCGGCTGATAACAGCCTCAAAACAAAATTGCGTTGCACTTACATTATCCAGACTTATTTCGAAATGATTCTTTTCCCCATGCTGCCACACAGCCCATCTGAGGGTTCCTACACCTGCTGAGATTCATTTAGCTTTTCAGAACAATTGCTGGTAGAAATGTCCTACAAAGAGCTGCTTTTTACTTTTCTGCTTGGAGTACATTTCCACTTTTACTTGAGTAAAGTAGTTGAATCAGTAACTTTACCCCACAGTATTTTTTAACAAAAGTATCTGTACTTCTACTGAAGAGATTAATGTGTGTACTTTTGTCATCTGTGGCTAGAATTAAGCATTAAGGTTAAGCATGCGGCTAAAATCCCTCTTTACTGATGTAATTAAAGATTATATACAGTCTGATGACAAACATCTCATAATTTACTTCAAATTTAACTATTAGAATGATTCTTGGCTCAGCAGATCAACATTATCTATATGATCTTCTGACTCTGCATAAATCTACTGTGTATTTTTTGGGTGCCAAATCAGAATTTATGGCTTGGCTATGGCACGGTGGCACAGTATTTAGTACCACTGTCCCACAGCAAGAGGGCTGGGTTTGAATCTACTGGCTGGGGCCCTTTTGTGTGGAGTTTGCATGTTGTACCAATGTCTGGACGGGTTCTCTCCAGGTACTCTTCCCCCCACAGTCCAAACACATACATGTTGGGTCCATATTGATCTCTAGACTGGCCGTAAGTGAGTAAATGTGAGAATGAATGTTTGCCTTTCTTTCTGTGTTAGATTGCTGACCTGTCCAGGTTTTACCTTATGCCCTGTGACAGCTGGGATAGGCCCCAGCCCAACTACAACCCTGAATATGATAAACAGAGGCTAATGGATAGATTTTATGAACTGTACATAAAAATGTGAACAAAAATGATGCTGAATAAAGATATTGCAGCATGTCTGCATGGGTAGCCTAAAAAAATCGCTTTTTTTTTTGCCTTTCAGCTTCTCAGTACTCACAATTCCTCTCTTTCCTTTAGGGTATACATATATTATATACCACAGTAATAGATCTTGCTTATGTTTAAGATAAAGTTAGCACTGACCAAACAGTATCTGCATGCTGACATATGTGTGAAAGGGAAGGCTGGATTTATGCTACTGCAGTTTTTAGGGTGTGAGTTTATTTTCCTTTCCACTGACATTCTGAATGTCCCAGTTCAGAATATAAAACAGCTTTGGGATAAAAGCCAAAAGAGAGGAAAATAGCACACACTGAAAGTCTTTTTTAAGTATTCGTGCTGACAAAGAAAAATCAAAATGCATGTTTCAACACACAGAAAAAGTGGAAGTTTCCACCAGCCTCACTGCTAGAAGCGGAAGAAACAATTCATGGGAGTGTTCTGCTTTGGGATATTTTGAATCCAGCACTAAACTACAATAAAGGGATGAGGGACGGTTTAGGCCTTCTCATAAATACCACTGAAGTAAAAACAATGCACTGCAGTGTGCAAACGATTACTTTGCGGCATGTCTTCTTTCTGTGAATGCCCTGGGCGTATTCTTGATGCAATTTTGAATTTTTGTTAGAATGTTTAAATACGTACAATTTATGGCTGTTATGAACAAGAGAAATGTCATAGTTATATCAGTTACTTAAAGTTTTGCCCCACAAATACTAGTTGTCTTCTCCCAGAAGTGGCAGCTTACAGGCTGAAAATGTCCTGGAGAGTTTTTCTTTTGCCTTTCCAGATGCTGAAATAGCTGTAACCAGTACATGGACTAAAAACACCTCTTTTCCCTCCTTTTCTCTCTGTGGGATTTAAGCCCTGGTGAAAATTGGGTACTTCTGCTCCATGGCAGCTGGAGTCCAGGTCTCACAGTACATCAGTATTGGCATGTTTAAAAAAACCTAAAAAAAAAATGAAACAACTTGCTTTTAAAATTCAAAACAAAAAATCAACTTTTTAGTTCCCGCAGAGTTCAGGCTTTGAACAAAATGCCAAATGCACCGTTTTATAGTCACATTACTGGACTATAAAGAAAATGTTTACAGCAATTCCATGTGGATGTGCTATTGCCTCGTTAAATCATGCTAGTTTGGTGAAAGCCGCAGTCTTTAAGCATCGCTAAGGAAATGTATCTGAAAAAATATCTGAGCATCACCAAGAGATCCCAAAATTTAGCATGTTGTTTGTTTTTATTTGTTTTTTCGCAGCCGTGTGCGTGAATAAGATGCAGGGGCAGAATCGCTCACATAATATTGATGAAAGAGATTTTAGATTAAACATTTCCCCGCTCAAACAAATGATAATTTAGTAACAGGGTGGGGAGATTTCATGTAACATTTATATTAAGTAAAGCACAGAGCAAACCCAGTTTTACCCTTCTTTGTTCCCCACGCCGGTGTGCACGCTCTCTCGCTCTCTGTCGGGCAAAGTCTAATTGGTGTTTGGTTGTATCAGAGACTCGCAGCAGACTGCTTGACCTGCTCTCAACCAACTTCCAATTAACTCCTTATTAACCTGACAAAAGGACGCTTTTCTTTCTATGTGTGCATGCATGTGTGTAAACAAAAGGCCTAAAGACTAGGAGACATACCGAGATCAAATTTGCATGAACACACATGTATAGATGTTCATTTGTGAAACCGCAAATGCAGGCTAGAGTTCTGTTTCTCCAGAGATGCATGTAAATGTGAAAGGTGTTTCAGGGGATTTGATGCCTGCTGTGATGCTGGTCCATAATAGGAGCACTGATAGCTGTAAGTGTATGAGGTACATGCTCAATGAGACATACTACAAACTACACTACTGGATGGATGTTAACCCATGCCTGACAAAAAAAAAAAAAAAAAAAATAAAATAAAAAA
>VUQK01019405.1:0-11238 GCA_015106715.1 Bujurquina vittata
TTCTGGCAGCCTCAGACCATAGTGAATGAGCCTGAGAAATCATAGAAAGAAAATCCTTGGTGAGTTTGAAGAAAGTCATCAGCGAAGCCCCTTCTCTCTGTGCCTAAGAAAATGTGAGAGAAAAAAATGAATTTAAAAAGTGATTGTCTCATGCATAAATACATTCGTCCATTTCCTGCCACTTATTAGGCTCCAGGTTATGTGACCAGCAATCTAAACAGAAATGCCCAGACCTCCCTCTCCCCACATGCTTCCTCCAGCTATTCTGGTGGGACACACGGTGCAGTCGAATAGTCAGTTTCACTTTGGAAGGTTCCTAAATGAAGTGACATGGAAGCATCCGCATGACAGTAAGAAAAGTTGCTTCAGGGTTTCTTTTATTATCTCCTTTGAGATAATGCTGTTCTATAATTCTGATATTCATGACTCAGCATTCATGAAAACTATGAGCATGACAGTGGTGCATATCATGTAACTGTTTAATAACGGTGCCTTTTACATTTTATGCCATAACTTGCTAAATTGTTTTGCATTTTACAATAAACAATAGGCTGATAAAGTCACGCGTGAACAATGAACATAACCCTGCTGTAATAAAATCTGCTTCTTGTCAAGGTGTTTCCTTGTATTTATCTAAGCTCTCTAAATGCATGATTTATTAAAATGGTGAAAATGTGTTTGAGGTCTAATTTGGTTCAGCTGTGTTGTATACCCAACTTTCAGGATTGCTGTTAAATGAATTTTTACTTTGGGATATCTGGGATACACTCCAGCATACCCCTCATTCCCCACCACAACCACCTTGATATGGATAACTGATAGATGGAAGGAATTTTAAGGACTTTGGAATGTGGAGGACCATCTCTCCAGCAAGAAGGAATATGAGATAAACACAGCTGACATAAATTGTCGCATTGTTAATGAACCTAGTCTAACTGTCATTTCTACAGACCGTTCTCATGAATTCTCCTTCACACCTTTCCTTAACCTCGTACAAACTCAGTGGTTATAACCACTGTTCCTGAGTTAGTTAAATACATAGTATTTCGTAAAAAGTATTTAGGAGGTCATTTTTGTGACTATTTAACTGCCCCTTATTTCTCCAGTGTGTCCTTGATTCCACACCTTGGCTCCTTCCCAGTTGGACTTGCCCAAAACACCCTGAGGCATCCAGTAGGCATCTTGGCCAAATGCCTGAACCACATCAGCTGGCTCCTTTTAGTGTGGAGGAGTAGCAGCTCAACTCTGATCAACTCCCGAATGATCAACATTTTTACCCTATCTCTAAGAGGGAACCCAAATACCCTTCGGAGGGAGCTCATTTCCACAACGTGTATCTATGAGTCAATATTCATGGCCATAGATGAGGGTGGGAACATAGAATGACCAGTGTCAGCTTCACAACAGACTGGGATAGCATCTGGGTCACAACACATGCTGTACCAATCTGTCTGTCAGTCTTCCACTCCCTCACTCCACTTAAGGAAGCCAGTCACTCCTGGAGTGAGCACACCATTCTAATTCCCTGACCCAAAGGCACAGGGAAGCAAGCCCCTCATCCACCTGGGAAACCCAGAAAGAACAGGCAGCATGTAAGGAGAGTACAAGTCTACCTGTTCGCTGTCCTGAGTGGAACTGAGTCCTGCCCCTCTCCAGGAGTTGTGCACTAAGGTGAGCCCACCTATCTACCTGGTATCGCTCAACTTCACACAGTAACTCAGGCTCCTTCCCCACCAGAGAGGTGACATTCCATGTCCCAAGATCCAGTTTCAGCAACTGGGGATCAGATTGCCGCCTGCCTGATCCACTCTGGACCAAACCTAAATACATACACTGAATCCATGATTACATACCTTCATATGCTCCTGAAGGTAAACTTCGAAGAAGTCGTCTACATCTTTACCAATTTCAATTGTAATTGATGTGTAAAGATCGGACTTTTCTGGGATGTACCAGCTGTTGGAGGCCCTGATCACAGTGAGATTGTGTCCTTTGGCATGAAGCTCTTCTAGCAGGATTTTCATATTCACCCAGTGGCTGCCATCTACAGGGAAAACTAGGATGTTTCCTCCATTGCAACGTTGTGTTATTGAAATCAGGCATACACAGAGGACAACGAACATTCCACACACACGGTGCAAAGCCATGGTTCCTACAATGTCAGAGAAAGAAACAGTAACCTCAATGGCCTCATCAGTCAACATGATATCCAAGAATTACCAATCACTGTATATATATTTATAACTAGTGGAAACTTTCAAATGCTTATTAGTAAATTCACTTACCGTGAGGAAAGCCAACAGTCGTGCCGGTCGCCCACAGACTGATGATTCAACAGAAATTATCGTAACATATGGGGTCAAACTCCAATATATCTGTCCTTTCCCTAGTAAATGAGTTACTTGTGAAACGTGTGGCGTTACATGGTACTATGGAGGTGCTATGACGTTCCTGCAAAAGTACAAAAAATTATTATGCCTTTTTTGTCATGTTATATTTTTTAATTCAATTATGTCAAGCAGCTGATAATGTTGCATTGTGAGCGGCTTTGTGTCTCTTGGTAGGTGGTGCTCTGCAAGCAGGGATAGTGATATGGCTTCATTGTGTGATTGTAAAAACTCTGTGCCGGAGCATGTTGCGTTATATCTGTGTGAACAGAGGGTTTGCATCTTGCAGCAGGCTGCCACACTGGCAGATCGGTTCATCCTGTCCCGCAAGTTGAAACCCAGAGACCAGGAGCTCCCCTTTCATAGTGTGCCTCAGGGGGTCAGAAATGCCCCTGTTGAAAAGTTGGAGAGTGGAAAAGTGCCAAAGAGGAAGAAACTATGCTTCTTTTGTCACAAGCCTGACCACCTTGTTTGCTAGCTGTCCGAAATTAAAACGGAGGCAGCAGGCACGCTCTATGAAGACAGAGCCTATGTTGAGAAAGACAGTGAGTCATGCCTGTCAGACTGACAGAGATGCCTTGTGTGAGAGAAAACTGCCACCTAAGTGCTCCGCGTCACATGGTAAATGTCAGAGCTTGGCTAACTCTGCGCTGACGCATAACCATATTCATGTGTTTTTTAACGCATGAACAATGTGTTAAAAAAATTTGTGTTATGGAAGACGTGTGATGTCATTACAAGTGGAATTAGTTATCTAAAAAAGTTTAGAGTTTTTTTTTTTTTGATGATGAATGTATAAGTTATCACGCTTACATGCCATGTATTTAGTTTTCTCCAGGTTTTTGATCAAGAGGTTGCTTGGCTATATTTGACCATTTGACATTAGCTACAGTATGTAAAATTTAGGCTAAATTCTACTGTGGATTATTTATGAGAAAGTGTACGCACAATAAATCACTCTCAAGGACTATGTTTGTTTCCTACATGATGATCCATTTCTTCCTTTTTGGAAAGGTTGAAAGAGTTGTTTATGTATACATTTCTATAGCAAACAGTACTTAATAGTAATAGTAAAAGTATTTGGTTGTAGTGCAACTAAGTTAGTGAATGTTCAAAATTTCATTTCTTGAGATCAACTACAGGTTCTATTTGGCAGATCATTGCACACAATAAGGAAAAACAAAGAAGTACTTTAAAATTAATTACAGCAGTTGCACGTTGTGTAATCATAAGTGCCTCTACTCTCTCAGACACATTTTAAACATAAATTGCCAACTTGAGAGTTAATTTTCATAATACCGTTTCGCCTGTTGAGTCCACTCTTGCTTCTTTCGTTTCCTTTGGTTTCACATGCCAGAGAATTACCTCAGTCTCCTCAGGAAAGTAATGCAGTCATTTTTCCTCATTGTTCATTCCTGTCCCTGCTGGGTCCTATTGCCTGATGCTTTCTAGTCTCCTCTGGATTTTATTCAGGGTTTACAATACATAGAATGAGAAATGTCTCTTGGTAGGTGGATAGCGACCTCTGTCACAGTGGTTTGTTATATTTTAAGGTATTTTGATAGAAGTATAGCATAAACGGGGACTGTTGAATAAACTGTTTGATTTCTTACTTTTTTGCTGAGATAATTGTGTCAGAGACATTCATGCACAGGATGTTTAAAACCTAACCAAGTTGAGTGGCAACAGTTAGTTTGTGTACTCTGTAGTCAAATTAAGGGAAGTCATTAAGAGTTAAAACCACACAATTTATGCATTATTTATAGCACCATCAGTGGTTACAGCGGACCGGACCGATTGCAGCTGTCCACAGGTTTACATTTTAAAATCAGATCTTGGATCTGTATATAATGTGAAGTTGATGTTTTTTTCATATTGTGAAACGTCCTGCAAAACAAACGGAGGTATAATTAATTGGTGTTATTCAGAATACTGCAGTTAGTGCAGGATGAACAGGTTAACTTGTGTACTGTGGGGAATTTACAGTAAAGCTCAGTGTTGGACTGGTGCACAGCAGCTGTGGTGTTCATGCTCAGAGTTACAAGCAACATCAAGCGTAGCAGCGATTAGTTAGCAATAGAATTTAAGTTGATGATGCTGAAATTCATTCACTGAATTCAACCTTTATACTAACGTTATACTGTCAGTATAAAGAGTATGCTGTCAGTGTAGGGGGTGGAAATCAGCCAAGCTAGCTCGGGAAATGCTGGGTTACATCTTGTTGAATTCAGTTGTGTAAATCCACACAGAGCAGTAAACCTCAGAGCAGCAGAAGCTGATCACAGCCTGACACAAAGAAAATCTACTGGAGCTCACAATAGAAATTACTGTGAGCTGTGATTTTTTTTACCCCATACTGAGCCACTACAAACAATCTTAGAGTTCCCCCACCTGCTGAATCCCAAGCTGAGTGCATTCATTAGAGTTAGAATCTGGATTGAAATAAAGTTTATATTCTCATGTAATGTTTTATTATTACATTAATATAGCACAAGGTTCAGCTAGCGTTGCACAAAAATAGCTGTTAGAAATGTCCTCCAAAGAGCTACTTTTATTTTGAGTACATTTCATAGCCTGTACTTTTTCACTTTTACTTGAATAAAGAAGTTAAATCAGGACTTCAACTTTTACTAGATCTAGTATTTTTTAACACAAGTATCTGTACTTCTGCTTAAGTACAGAATGTCTGCACTTTTGGCCCCTCTGCTAATGAATGTCTGATGACCTCACCCACGCTGCGTATTTGTTCTGTTTTTTATTTTTTTCCTGGTTTCTTCCTGGTTTTGTATAGAACTGTCATGGTCCTGTTTAGTCACTTCCTGTTTTATTTTGACAGTCTTGTGTTCCTTTTGTTTTGTGTTTAGTTTACATGTGCTCCTCACATGTAAACACTCCCCTCATTATCCCTTTGTGTATTTATTGTCTGCACTTCTACTTGGTCCTTGTCACGTCATCGTTGGTTTTCCCGCTGTGTGTTTTATGTCCATGCCACGTCCATAGTCTATGCTATGTTTCTTTGTTATGTTCATGTCATGCACTAAGGTTATAGTAATGAAGCTTTAAGTGAGTCACTGTAATGTAATGTTGTGAGTCCTGCATTGGGGTTCTCTGCCTTGCTTGCCACAGCCCCAAACCTGACAAGTAAACAGGAGGAGTGTTCGAAGCAAGCCCACAGGTGCCCCACCTGTAAAGAATTTTGTGCACTGACCCTGTAATGGAAAATTTGATTTTCAACTCTAATAACCTCTGTGTACATCTTTGGTAAGTAATTTCAATTTTCTAGTACAAAGACCAAGTATGCGAAGATGAGAAAACAAACTTTTTTGTAGGCTGTGTCCAAGGCCATGACGCACTTATTATCAGGCTGATGCTGCACGATGGTGGGAACTTGAACTCCCCACAGCTAACAGAACAAGATTTTATCAACACAATGAGTAGAAAGGAACTGTGGCTATTTTGCTCTTTGGTCAATGCCAGTGCAAAGACTGTACGTGCAGTATTGATCATTTTACAAAAGTTATATTCTTACTTTCAGTAAATCATCATAAAATCAGTTTGGTTTCAGGGCTCAACTTATTTTTTCCACAAGAACCCTTTCGCTCTTTTCTCCCCAGCCAACAGGAGCTCTTTTAGCTTTAGTTTGGTGTTTTCTTGGTGTTTTGAATGCTTTTTTTTTAACCTTTAATTTCATGCACACACTTCAACTTTGCAGTTATCTGACTGATCTCCCCATATTTTGTCAGAATTCTGAGCCTATTCATAACAAAAAAGTTGGCTTTGTCTGTCTTTAAATAGACTAGTTGATGTGTTGATGATATTAATAAATATTAAATGTGTAATAACTCCTAATTAAAAATATGTTATCAAGACTTCCTCTTTAAAATGCTAATGTTTCCTGGGTTGGGTTCTTTTTCAGTTAGATTGACAGGTCTACATTTATAGCTTATGCAGTTGAGGCAACTGAAAGATGTTTTCATTAAACACAGTACATTTATTATTCATTAAACATAATAAGGATAAATTATACGAGATAAAAATGATTGTAGACAATGGGAAATGAATGAAGTTGACTGCATTGTAAAGTTGGACTGATAAGCAGTTTTTCTTCAGTTCTGTGTTCAGTATTTTTTTTTGGCAGGTCAAAACAGGGGCATGATATGATACCGTTGCAGCTTTCTCTCCTGATACCAAAATTAGGATAAAAGAGCTCATTAGCATTAGCATTCCTCACTATTGAGTTACCTATTATTACCTCAGTATTGTCCTGCCCATGGGTAGGGCAGTCTGGAAATCTTTCTCACCCTTTTCAGTGTTTCTGGATCGCAGAAATTGTAGAAGTTTGCAAAGAATGGTGAACTGAAGAATAAACTTGATTTTGTGAAGAGTCACAGGGTGTTTCGATGTTGTTAAAAACGATCACCACTAAAACATATCTGCACTGTAACTTTATTAAATTGGAGATAACTGGAATTCATGGAGAACGTTGTGGTTAGTGGAGAAGGGTTTTTTGAAATAAAGTAGCAAATTAAAAAAAATACTTTGGTTATTTATTATTATTATTATTATTATTATTATTATTATTATTATTATTATTATTATTATTGGCTTCATGGTCCAGTAGTGTACACATTTGCCTAACAAGTGAAAGAGTGGAGGTGGAGACATGAATCCCTTGGGGTTTCATCGGGAAGGGCATGCAGTGTTAAAATTAGGCAAATCAAACATGCAGAGCTAATGGCTTCAGTGACCCTTTGTGAATAAAGGAGCAGCCAAATTTTCTTGCTTATTGTTTTTATTCTTGTTCTGCTCCATAGAAACCTAAAGGCCATTGGAAGGTTCCAATTGCGTACTTCCTGACCCAGTCCCTGTCCCCAGAGACACAGAGACACACTACTTGTGCATGCGCTGGAGGAACTGCATGAGCGTGGCATAACAGTGGTCTATGTCACAATAGATGGGCATGCCTCCAATGTAAGCATGTGCAACAGACTTGGATGCCAGCTAAAGGAAAACCCTACTGAACCCCTAAAAACATTCTTTGATCATCCCATGACTAGTGAGAAAGTGTTTGTGATGATGCATGCTTGTCATATGTTGAAGCTGGCACGGAAGCATACAGTCTATTTACTAGCTCAACTGGACAGATCCACTGGAAGTACATCCTTCATCTAAATGATGTGCAGAAAAACGATGGATTGCACGTGGCCAACAAGGTAACCATGGCTTTAAGTACTCAGATGCAATTGTGCAGCCCTTCATCGGTTGAAGAGGCTTTAGGAAAAATTTGAGCATTATTTCTGACATTACATTTAAATGATGTCCTGTTCTAGGCTGGGTGATTTAAATCAAATTAGTTACACACCATAAATGCGGCTCATCTCATTGCACTTTGAAGTTTAAATTTTGACCAGAAACTTGTAATGATATTGACAGAATACTGTAAAAATGACAACTGGTGCTTTCACACAATACTGTTCTTTGCTGGAGGGCAGGGAGCAACAGAATATCTTTTAACAGACTTATCTTATTTTAATCGCCCAGACCTCTTCTGTTCTATTGTTCTGCATCATACGTTTATATGATGCTCTGTTCTCTGGTTCTGAGGTTTTTTTCAGTTTTCTGTTTTGTTTCTGTTGGACTTCAGTGCCTTCAGTTTTTCAGGCATCACTTTGGTATGTATAACAACTTTGTTTTCTGTTTTGTTACATTATTGTTCTTTGTTGTTTTTACATTTGTAAATGTTAGTCATTCATTGTTGTCTGTGACAATAACATTGACAAAACAATTTCTTGTGAAGGTACCTATCCGCCTTGGGATTTATGATCAACATTGACACCCTGATGTTGATGATTCCTGAACAGCTTTAGTGACAGCGGTACATCTGCACCTATCACTTTAGCCAAGATCAATTGGAGCTGTTGTTTGCATTCATGCATGCATGACTCTCTGTTAACAGTGTTATCATTAATTTCTCAGATAGACAATTATGTACTGCTTTATCTGAAAAAAAAAACTAATATAAAGTCCAACAAGGAAATATGTGAAAGTGCTGAATCCTGTGCTTTTATGTTTTCTTAGGAGGCTAGAACAATAACCCTCCAGCAGGCAAGTTCCAAGCATTTTACAGATTATCTGTCTCAAACTGTCACGATATTTTACCAAATATTTAAAAAAAACAGATCTTTAAATAAGAGTTACTGTATCTTTAATCTGTATAAGAGAGAAACTTGTGGCTTTAGTTCTTACTGTGGATGATTGTTTACCATTTTTTCAGTTTTACACATTTAGCTATGTGGTTTTGAACTAGCACCCATTTTTACAAAGATTGTTGTTGGTTTAAAAACAACATAAATTTATGCATTGTTCATGAAAGGCAGAGAAAAGTAAAGACTATTGTGATGAACCATGAATGTTAGTTTTACTTTCTGTGATAAATGATGGAAGTCACCCAGGAGTTGTGATGGTCCGTTGGTTGCTGGCCTTCCTGTCACCTGGGATTAGGAGGTAGTTGATATCCACCCTTCTAGGCAGAGTCTGGATTCTTCTAACCTACTGAGCACCTGTACCATATCAAGCCTTGTCAGCAGTGGTATTTTCGGACCAGCCCCACCGTCCAGACTCCATGCCAACACCATGCCAGATTATCTGCCTCCTTGGAGTGGTAATTAGGTCTGCAATATTTCAATCTGTTGCAAAGAAGTGTACTGCCTGCTCACCCTCCACCCACCACATCTTTCAAGCTCAAGGAACTGGAAATTATTCTGGACTTTTGACACAGCTCCCCGAACTACTTTTCCAGAACCAAGTAAGGTCCCTGTCACTATTTCCTTTATTGTAGACACTCATGAGATTAAGATTTTCCTCTCCTCCTTCTTAGAACAACCCCACCTGGGCGAATAGACTTGGCTAACCTCTGCTACTGGTTTGGCACCCCCGAGCTCTATTGTTTCTTAAATAAATACCTGATTATTGTTACTCTGTCGTGGTTTCTTGATTGGGATCTGCATTTGACTTCACCATTGCAGTTTCAGATAGCTCATGACAGTAGTATTAAATAAAGATGGTCAAATTTATTTCAGCTCTGAGTGTTTAATATCTAGGTGTTTTTATGGGAATGTGGATCTTTCAGATCAATTTGAGAAGTGATTTCGATCATTTTTCACATTTTATTGTGTCACGTAGCGTGGAGCACTGGTCTTGGTCTCGGACTCTAAAAGGCTTGGTCTTGTCTCGGTCTCGCGTTAGGTGCTCTTGACTACAACACTGACTGAGGTGATTCTATCTCCTTACAAAACACATTTCTAGACATTAAATCTTTATAAAAACATTATAAGTATTTTTCAATTATAACAATAATAATATTTGTTTATAGATGTCCTCCCATAATAAGACAAAATAGTTAGCGTCTACAGTCAGAGATTAATGTTTTGATGTTTTGACAAATCAGAATCAACATAAAAAAAATCACAGGCTCTTGATAACCATCATCAACATGACTAAATATGTATTTAATCACTAATCATATGCTTGACAGTTGAAAAAAGTAAGAGGCTAAATACCATACGTGTATATATGTTTTGGTATAAATGCAGCATCTTAGAGAACTCCTTGTAAAAAACAGTATTTCTAATAAAACATGGCTTTAATTAGCTTTGTTTGGCTTTTATCTTTCTTCTTCTTCTGCAACACAAACATCTAAAAATAGCAAAAATAGAGAGGAGCAGAGCAGTGACTATAGACAGCAATACAAGAGCTACATCTAAACTGTAATAGGAGTACCAGGGCATCTTGTAAGACTCTGTACGCAGGTGAGGAGCCCCTTTGTGGCGTATCACATATTCTACCCAGAAGACGGCCTGCTCCATGGGCGTTATTGGCTGATCTCTGTGCAAACGTGACAGTCTTTGCATGTTCTGTCTGTAGCTCTCTTGATGGAGCAATTTGTGAAGGCCTTGCTCGAAACTGTGACCATTAACATCAGCTAGCTGAAGGATCTTTGCAGCTCCTCTCTCCTGCAAACGCAGAAGGTTGTCATACTGGTCAAAGAACAAGGGTATGCCGAGCACAGGGACACCATAGTAAATAGCCTCCTGGACACCATTAGTTCCTCCATGAGCTACAAAGACTTTGGTCTGTGGGTGACCCAGAAGGTCTTTCTGTGGCATCCAGTCCACTACTAGAGTGTTGTTTCCCAACGTAGAGGGACGCTTTCCTTTGTGCCTCCATATCACCTGGTTAGGAAACAAAAAAACAGAGTCAGTTATATATATAGAGAGAGACAGAGAGAGACAGTACGGAAGCCGAGAGCAGACGTGGTACCTATAAACCTTTTTCTGATGGTTTTCACGAGATAACAAGTTATTTATCTCGTTATCACGAAATAACAATGATCGTTTTCTCGAGGTAACGATATAAATTACTCGTTATCTCGAGAAAACAAAGTTTGTTTTCTAGAGAAAACCAAGTTTCACATCAGCCTTCGTCATTTAAGGAGAGGCTGGCTCAATTGCAGCTAAGCCCTGCTGCTCGGCACCTCTCATGCATCATTCGGTAACCATGAAGACGGCCTGGTCCCCTCAGCTGGTCACCGATGAAGTTGACTATATCAGCAGGATCACTTAGGTGTATGTGGTGTTCACGAATAATAAATGTTAAACATTAGGGATGTTGAATGTGACCGCGGAAGGTCATGTGACGTGCGGAAGTCAGCAGGGGGTTGTTGTTGTTTTGGTTTTGACAATAAAAGACATGATTGTCAGCACATGGAGGTCTACGGTTATTTGTTCAACTTAAGAACACGACAGTGTAAACGCCTATTGAGCTGCAGTCGAGCCAGCCGTCTCCTTAAATG
>VUQK01019406.1:0-11490 GCA_015106715.1 Bujurquina vittata
TGAGGGGTATTCAATTCAAAATTAAAGAGGTCCGGTCAGACAAAATTTCATTAGGCCAAGGTCCGGAAGTCCAACTATTTAATGTGTTTTTATATATATATATATATATATATATATATATATAAAAACACATTATGTAGGTCTGTTATGCTTATAGCATTTCTCCAGTTAAATATAACTAGACAGGAGCTAAACTATAAAGATGTGATGTAAAGGTCTACACACACACACACACGCGCACACACACACACACACACACACACACTGACAAACTGACTTCTCCCACAAAACGCTAATTAAGTTTGGAAGACCAAAGTGTCTCTAAATAATTGGATTAAAGACCATAGTGTGCATATTTATCATAATTTAAGATTTTTACACTGTGAGGAAATCATTGGAAAGAGCTGGATTTAAATAAAAATATTTTTTTAGTGGGAGAAGTGCAGGAGGTCAATTACTGTTGTGGGCTCGGATGTGAGAGAGACTGAATCAATGTCATGCAGCCATGTGTTTGGACTGCAAACCATGTTGTCTAAAGCAGTTTTCACACATACAATAAGGCCCTGAACTTTTCAAGACACAGAGAATGAAAATGAATGTAAATGTTCAAATCAGTCAGATCAATCACTGACTTTAGTTCTTTAGCACAAAGGTCATGTAGTATCTGACTGAGCCCATGTCCTGGCCCTGGGTCCTACCCTACACTCTACCCTGGTGCCACCCCTTCTCAACCAAAAACATGGAACATGGAACATCTAACATGGACCTGATTTCCCCCAACGCTGTCTGACATTTATGTGTGATAAAGTCTTTATGAGTGTAAACTGGTGTTTACCTGTGTCACTCCCAGTCACATGCTCACTGTGGATCTGCTGGAACCCAGGGATTGGTCGAGTGGTCAGGTACCAAACAGCGTGCAGCACATCAGTAGCATGGACCCGGTTATGATCTGTGTGTTTTTAACAAATTAAAGGTTTAATTTAAATCTTTTTCACAATGCAAAATTGCTTAATTGTTACAAAAATAAATATAACCATGTATAGAATTTTTTTTAAAGCCTTTAAGAGTCTACTACACAGTGCAGCACTCACAGGGAATGTCTCTATATCCATTTTCCAGAGCACAGAAGTATGTCATGAACTCCCTCACAGGGATCTTGAAGATTTCAAACAGACACATATCCTGGAAAAGGGTATATGTCACCTGGGGAAAGAAAAGCCAGCTTTACCAAAACACAGATCTGAAAACAGGAAAGCCAGCGACATTGCTGATTCATTGAGCGGATCAGTTTAGTGCTACATTAAGACAAAAGAAACAATTCAACAAGTAATAAAGTCCACTTTTGGCTCAAATATAATTCCAAACTGAATCATAATCAATCATAACTGAAGTGTTGCATCTTTAATTCATGCAGTGTTGCACATTTGTTTAGACCTTTCTCTATAGAATCTTTAGGAAACTACATGAAGAGTTTATTTACCACAATTTAAATGTGCACACACTTCACTTAGAGACTTTTTCAACTGTTTCATTCTGTACGTATGAAGGTGTAGCTCTACTGACTTTGGTAACCAAAGTTTAAATAACAGATATATTTCCAGAAAAAAAAGTTCTTTTCAATTCTTTTCAAAACCAAAGATGGACATATTCAAGTGAGACTAAGAGGTCAGAAGTCTAACCAGCAGAGAAAACAATGGTCATTATATGCTACTAACAGAACTGCTTATCAGATATATAGATATTGGGTTTGTAGTTGTTGTACTAACATAGCTGAGGATCCTTCCAGTCTTCCCTCCTGTTTTGTCCACCAGGTCAAATATCTGGAAGTTCCAGGTGTTCATCCTCTCCATGAGAGTCTCATTGTCCTCGAGCATAGGATCTAGCCTGAACTCATGGTCCCCCTGATGACACAACATCATTGGACTTATTATAGACAAACAAAAAACAAAACAATGCAGCAAAGCCAGAGCTATTTTCCTACTGGTTGTACAGCTAGGCAGCTCACAGTTTGATCAGAGATTTGTGGGTATTTTGTTTGCTGTTCACTGCTAATGTTTTTGCATTTCATTTTCATTTTTTATTTTTATTTCATTCAATCAACATAGAAATAATTCTTATAAACAAAAGAATAATCATGAATGAAAAGGAGCAGAAAGAAGTATAAACTTGTAATATCTGTCCCTCATTCACATGCACAACAAAATAAATAAATAAATAAATCTTTGATATTCAGCTTGGAAGACTATTACAGGCACATTTCAAATACACAAAATTACAGTATACACAACAAAAAACATAAAACCTCAACTTATTCAATACCAAATCGCTTCATCGTAATAATTTTCAGTTTTCTTTTAAATATAGAAACAGACTGAGATTGGTTCATCTTACTGTCAAGATTGTTCCATAAATTGACACCTTTAACTGAAATACATCTTTCTATTGTCATTGTTCTAAATCTTGTTTTTTAAAAAATTTTAGTTCCTTTTAAATTATATTTACTTTCTCTTTTAACAAATCTTTGTTGAACATTTATTGGTAATACATTTTTATGCACTTTGTACATAAATTTTAAAATATTGTACTCTATTCATTAAATTTCAATAAATTTAGTTGTACAAATATTGGATTTGTGTGATCTCTATATCCACTTCCATTTATAATTCTAACAGCTCTCTTCTATAAAATGTAGCCTTGAGCAGCTAACAGGTTTTATACACCTTGTTTCATTTCTGCAGTACACTCTCAAGAAGCTGCAAACAGATTTTGGCACCTAAGTAGCTGTACAATAAAATAAGACAGTTGTAAAATGCATGTGTTTCTATGTATTCATGACTAAAACCTGGATCTCTCAGTGAGCAGCTACTGTAAACAAATTCTGGTGAAGGTATCTAAATGCCACCCCAAAAGAATATGCAACCATGTGAAAGAGGAAGTTTTCATTGGAGCGTGAAAAACTAAGTACACCCCCTGATTCATTAGCTAAACTAAACTACATTTAGCGGCAATAACTTTAAGTAATCCTAGAAATTTTGGACCACTGTTCTTTAAAACGTTACGTCAGTTTATTGAGGTTTGCTGGAATTCATTTATGCACAGCTTTCTTAATGCCTTGCCACAGAATTTCAATCAAGTTGAGATCTGGGCTTGAGTATCATTCTGCAACACCCTGATTCTTTTCTTTTTCAGCCATTCTGTTGTAGATTTGCTGCCGTGCTTGGGATCACTGCCTTGTTCCATGACCCAGTTTAGGCTCAGCTTTGGCAGTCAGACAGATGGCCTCACATTTGACTCTAGAATACTTTGGTATATAAAGGAGCTCTAATTGCCCAGGTCCCGCGGATGCAAAACAATCATCACCTGTCCACCACTGCGGCTGACAGTGGAGGTCCTCTGGGTTGATATGTTGTGATTGGTTTTGTCAAAATGTAGTGGTGTATATTATGGCCAAACATCTAAATAGAGGCGCTCACACTTGCTGATGATCACTTATTCAGGTGCATTTGATTAGCCGCACCTGGGTGCTACTCATCCTCTGAATTCCTACACAATCAGTAAAGGTGTACTTAATTTTTTTCACAGGCTTTCTTCAGTTGATAATCTCACTGTAAGTAAAAGCCATCTGATTAAGCTCACCTCTGATTCCTGAGTCTCCTGGTTTGTGCTCATGCTCTTCTCCTTCTCCTCCTCTGTCAGCCTCTGGTTTCCTCCATTGTCTGGGTTCCCATCGTCAGACACCTCCACCTCTGAACTCTCCTCCCTGATCAGAGGCTCCCCTGTGAACTCTGGCCCTTCACCTGCTGTGTACACATACATACAGAACAATATAAAGGGCACCCAAGAATGGATTACATGTGGAAAATAAAATCTGTTTTTGTTTTTCTGGGGGAGAAATGACTTGCATTAAGATCTTACACAGCTTACAGAAGATTTATCTTTCCAACCTCATGACTAGAAACTATGCCATTACTCCATAACAGGTAACTGTATGTACCTGAGCGCCTCCGCTGAGTCTCAGTGGTATAGGATTGATGAGATTCCCCCGTATCACTGTTGCCCTTGAGCATCTGACGACCACAGCTAGAATGGATAACAGACATAACCAATTGCCGTACATCATAAAACTTAAAGGTGATCACTAACAGACTGGCTAAAAGGGTCACTGTAGCACATCTCTTCAGTTCTCCATGTCTCACCTGGTGCAGAGAGGTAAGGTAGAGCTACGGAAATCAGTGGAGCTTTTTGTGTTGCCCAAGGGCTTATGCAGGTTCAGATTTACACTAGGCTTTGTCAGGAAGTCAGCTGTGTCGGGGAACTCCACAGGCACTCGAGTTGCAAACGATGATGAAGAACCAGCACCTGCAGCAGGAGGACTGTGGCTTGGAGAGGTGACGGGGCTCAGGCTCGGTGATGTACCTAGGGAGGATAAAGGGAATACATGAAAAGAGGCAGGAACAAAACATGAGCAATAAACCAAACTGCAGTAAGTTTGAAGCGCTTTATGTTTAAGTCTCACCTGCTCTCCTGGGGCCTACGTGGTATGTGAGGGTAACAGAGGAAGACCTCTGCTTGGGAATGGTGAGCAGGTTTGCATTAGGCCCATTGGACAAACCTGAGCTAGAGTACAAAATACATATATTCAACACTGTATATATAAAAAAGGGTATCTTTCTATCAGATATCTTGCCTCATCCAGTCGAGAAAGAACTAAAGTTCAAGGTTACTCTGGCAAGTTAATCACCTAATTCCACATAAACAGAGACTGCATGAAGATCTTAAACTCAAAAAAGGCTCATCAGCCTGTCACTAATCCTCTCCTGCCATCCAGTGGAGACATACTGCAACAGATGCTACACTTCTGTGTTACCATACTAATTGAAACCAATTGTGAAATGACTTTATTAACAGTTTCTAAGCCCAGTTTTCTCTTAATAACTGCAAAATACTGTGAAGTGCTATGATATAATTAATAAGCCCATTCCCTGACTGTGCATCAAAGAATGGATTTATTATTCCTTGATTCCTAAAGGTAGCCTTAGTTTGTACACAAAGAAAACAACTGTAGAGGTTAGGCATTATGCTTAAAAGGCAAACATATCGCCGTGCTTACTTTTCATGATAACTTCCAGCATCATATCAGTGGCAGTATACCTAATTACTTTCTGGCAATGAAAGAAACAACGAGTAAGCATAAGGAGATGTCAACAAGGATGTGTCGTGACAAAAGGACGAATGAAGAAGAACAGAAATGAAGGTGAACGCAGAAAAAGAAAGAACGCGTCCAGGTTAAAAGCAAAATGTGTGTTCTCTATTAAAAACTACATATGATCCAGATTTCTCACCTGGTCCTGAAGTTTTTGTTCTTACTTTGTAAATTATTTAAATCTGATTGAGACATATCAGGACAACCGTAACAAAAAAATAACCTTGACTTCAATATGCACAAAAGCTGCAGAGCCTTATGAGGAATTTAGATCCTGCAAGAAAGCTATTTATCTGCATCCAAAATGTGTGTGCCAGCAATTCTACAGACACTCTGTGTTTCTGGGAGGTGGAGTGGTGGACAGCTGCGTTTGTGCTGACTACCTGGTCAAGTTGAGGTCAGGGTGGGGTCTCTTGCCATTGTTACGTTCCCAGCGTAAAGAGGCAGAGTCAAGAGAAGGGAGTGTGGCCGAAGCGGACGAGGTGGAACTTCGCCTCGGCTGAGGGGTGGGGAGACTATTTCTGCTGCTCAAGCCCTGGTTGGTGAAAAAAGTACCCAGCATAAATCTATATTTTATACACGCACATTATCACAGTCATAAGTCAAAAGCAATTTGGCTCAGACTGATAGTAGTTTGAAGTGGAGTTGTGTTATCTGTTATGAAACGCTATTTATAGTCCTCTTCACAGTGTTTGAAACTAGTAATCAGTGTTATGGTTTCAAATGATTTCCTAGCACAAGCCAGTGCTAGTTGAAACTATCAATAATTGATGGGGGACTAGTATTCTGCAGTAGTAACACTTGTTCCCACCTTAATGGGTTTCCTGTCACTCCTCTCTACAGAGTCCTCCACCTCATCACAGGAGTAGAAACCTGGGAAGGGAGTGAAAGGGTTGACCCTGGGGCGGCACGAGCCTGAAAATGTCCCCATGAGGCTGGAGATGCTGCGCAGGACTGAGATGGTGTGCGGCGGCAGCGATGAGTCCATCAGTAGGTCTGACACCAGATTCCTGGCCTCGTTGATGACTGAAAGATCCACACCATTGCCGCTCACCGCACCCTGTTGTAAACGCACATGCATCATACAGGTTAGGGAGCAGAGCTGCAAAGGCAGGCATGAATGAGTGTTAAAAGCTTATGGTTTGTGGCGTCCAGTAGCCTCCTGCTGGAGCATACTGTATTAAGGGTAGCCAGATGGGAATGGCATGAGGTACTCAGTGATTATGATCATATTCTATCTCCTTTTTAATCTCCATCTTTATTTCTTGTATGAATCCTATTTTCCCATAAAAGACACTGTTGATATAGCCTGCTCAGAAACATAAAGGGAATACTTTTAGAGATTTTTAGTGTGATTTTAAATCCAACTCTCAAAGGGTTGATGAATTTGGTTTCCAATGACCATTATGTATTTTTATTCTCAACAAATGACACAGTGTCAGTAAAAATGTTCAGATTGATATACAATCATGTGAACAAGATCACTTTCACAGGACTCTATGCAGTGTTGTTTAAAACTAAGTACACCCCATGATTCAACCGCTTGTAGAACCACGTTAGCAGCAATAACTTGCAGTAATCATTTTCTGTATGACTTTATCAGTCTCTCACATCATTGTGGAGGAATTTTGGCCCACTCTTCTTCACAGCATTGCTTCAGTTCATTGCAGGCATTTGTTTATGCACAGTTCTCTTAAGGTCCCATCACAGCATTTCAGTCAGATTATAGGGCTGTGGACTTTGACTGGGCCGTTAAAACCCAGTCAATTCTGTTGTAGATTTTTTTTTTTTGCTTTCCTTGGGATCATTGTACTGTTGCATGACCAAGTTTAGGTCAAGCTGGCCTCACATTTAAGCATACAAAGGAGTTCACGGTCAACTCAATCACTGTAAGGTACTTGTGTCGTGTGGCTGCAAAATGAGGCTAAATTGTCACTCCACCACTGTGACATTGGGTATGAGATGTTTGTGCTGATATGCTGTTTTTGGTTTTCACCAAATGTGGTGCTGTGCATTGTGGCCAAACATCTCTACTTTGGTCTCATCTGTCCTTTAGCTTGTGGTTTATTCAGATGCAGCTTTGCAAACATCTCCCAGTAACCCTTCCAAGTAAGCCATACTTGTTCAGTCTTTTTAAAATTGTGCTTTCATGATATTGACTTTTAATATGCAAACAAAGGCCTGTTGAGTCTGAGGTGTAGCTCTTGTCTTTTTTTGTTTTTTGCAGTTTCTCTGAGCAGTGCACAGTCTGACCTTGGGAGGAATTTGCTGGGACGTCCACCCCTGGGACGATTGTGGCCTTGTTTTAACACACACCTGAATGCTCCAGACCAGTAAGCTGACAAAAACCCTGCTTTTATAGAGGTGCTCACACTTACTAACAATTATTTAATCAAATAAATTTAATTAGCAGCACCCGGCTGCTACTTATTCTCTTTATTCTGATGAAAGCCATAAAGGTGTATTTAGTTTTTCCCACAAGTGTCCTGTGAAACCTCTTTTCATTTCATTCACAAAGATCTGGTGCGTGATTTAAGTGTTCCCTTTTTTTAAGCAGTATGCATTGTTTCTAACGTCCCCTCCCACCTGATTTCTCTTTTGTTGTTTCCTCATCCTTCTTCTCTTTATCTAGCCTTTTGCGCAACAGGATAATAAAAATAGTGTACGGGGATGAAAACACACTATGTCTAGACCCTTAATCTGGATTAATGAAGTGATATACTAATGTCTAAAGTGAAATCCCCAAAATTGTGAGAGCAATCTGTCATAGGGTTTTATCCTTGTTTTTTTTTGTTTTGTTTTTTTTAGCACAGGTTTCACATGAAACACTATTGTGTGTAAGACGTGAGCAAAATTCCTTGATCAATTATAATTACATGTATGGTATAAACAAGATATAAAATATTCTAATATGATTTTCAAAAAGTGACCTAACTAAACCCCAAAGTTACCGTATTAACATCATGAAAATAACTTAATGCACTAAACTTAAATATCCTCTAAATATCCTCTACTGGCTGACTGCTGACTCTGTCTAAAAGGACCTGTGTTGGAGTGTGTTTCAAGAATGTCCCACAACTTTACCAAAACCTCATAAACATGTGAGCTACAGAAAACACAGTACTGACCTGATACTGTGGTTTGTACCAGTGTTTCAGATCCCAGTCCCATAAGATCATCTGGGGGGAAAAGAAACAAAAGAAATGTCAGTCAAATGTCATCTTTGCATGTGTGTTTATTTATAACAGAGAATATGAAATGTATCTACAAAGACGGAGCTCAGGCTCTGACCTATGCACCACTTTAAGCACAATGTCGTATGAGCTTACAGAGCAGGCACTGGCAGGCCACAGACAGACAGCTTCTGCTCGTTTGTTCGTCAAGTTATCTAAACACAACGTAGTCACAGATTACATTAGGGGTTTCCATGAAATACACATTTTACTACAGGTATGCTAATGCATATACTGCCCCTGTGATGGGAGACAGATGCCTTTTATTGAAAGCAAAAGCAGAAAAGCAAACCACTAAAACCACCAAGGTGCACATACAATAGAACTGTGAGATCTTATCAAGCCCCAACTACGTCAATTAGCAGTGCTATCTGCAACTACAAAGGAGCTCTCACACATTACAGAGTTACACAGTCAGAGTTGGTGCAAGTTGTGTAACCCTCTACTGCTGGACCTGAAATAACCTAAAACCTTCATGTCAATTTATGTGCTATACAAATGGAACAGGAAAATAATTTGCTAGTATTTGCATTTGATCCTTTTGCACACTTTCTGTTTTCCTAACATTTTGGAAAGGGAAAATTTAAGATATATATTTTTTTGTTTTTGTTAACAGCATGACAAATGAAAACATACAGCTTACTAACTGGATAGATCTGGGGCAAAAGGTAAATGTTACTGTGTATCATGCAAAAGAAAAAATCCAGGCATTAAACATTTACTTTACAGGCCACCATGCAGTCTCACCCAGCTCCACAAGAGGGAGAAACACAGGCGAGCATGCCTTACATGAGAAGCAGCATGAGCCTCATCTGATCATGTAAACATACACCTAGTCATGATATCATCAGGCATAATTAGTACACAATCAGAAATATCACGCATTACAATAAATTTTGCAATTCTGAAATACTACTGTTATTATACAGGAGTGAGCAGAAAGCTAAAAAGCAAAAAGTTTGTGTTTCAACATCTGAAGTCCAACACTTAACTACCAAAACTAAATACATTATTAGTTGTTTTATACTATATTCTTCCAGCTGTGGCATTAAGATTTGATTATATCCAGTAATCTATTGCTAAAGATGATAAATAGATCAGCAGGTCCATACTATCGCCTCTAATCAGTGACTGCTTCATTGATCAAAGTGAGATGTTGGGTGTTTGTCATCAGCATCTGTACAATGCTGCCAAACATTTAATATGGCAAATAAGCCCTGCCATGGCAACCCGACATTGAGGCCAGCAAACAATGCTCCATACACCATGGCAACGAGATGGCGGGAGACGGCCTGAGGACAGAGTTGTTGGCCTTCTGCTTGTTTACAGAGAGAAACAGAAGGGCTGAAAAAGAGAGGGAGATGGGTAAAAGCTGAAGGAGAGGATGCCATTAAAGTAGGGATGGAGAGTGAAGTACTGAGAACTACAGACAGAGATCAAAGAAAAAAAAGGAAACACATTATGTGTACAAAAGCTGCCAACACCTTGCCATCAGTTTTCTCTTCACTTCTCTGCCTTACCTGTGCACAACGCACAACAGCACAGACTCTTTCATGATTCTCCCTGAGCTCAGAAACAGGAAAAGCTGGCTGAATCACCACTAGCACCACAACCAGTTAAGCATGTGCCACGAAGCATGTGCTCCTGCACGTGATGAGATAAAAATCTTTCAACGCACATGAGATATTGTCTCCAGTGACGTCATGAAATCATAGCATGGGAAAAGAAACACAATTCCTCACACGTAGACACCTCTACGCAAGCAACCACACAGACGCAGCAAAACAGAAGTGAAATACCTCTCACCTTTGAGGCAGTATCGTGCAAGCGTTATAGGTATACTGCACAAAAGTATGCTACAGCATAGATATTCCACTTCCATGTTTATCCATTCAAAATATTAATATGCTAATAATAAACTGCAAATAAACCTTTACATTTTTTTTCTGCTCAAACAAATAAAAAAACTAGATTTAAATCAAACTAAACCCAAAGTAGGAGCACACTTGCAGCTGACGATTAAACATCAATAACTGACTATATATTTTACTTTGACGGTAATAGTACACATTTCCAACTATGTCAGACTACCCACTTATCTGATAAATCAGTGATTTTTTTTTTACGCTGGGGCCGTGACACTTAAATAACCAACCATATGTGATTCAATGTAACACTGTGTGTACACCCTTATAAACGTGGCTATGAGGATTATTACAGCAAAAGTATTTCCAGAAGGGAAATTATCTATACACACATTTTTAGCAGTGAACTCAGGGAGGCTTACATACAGGTTGCACACAAACAAGAAGCAGGATACATGACATCCACTGGCCCGCTGTGAATACTCCAGATGATTTTGCATTATTTTGACATGCACTTTGTACTAGGGAGCTGCCAGGTTAAAGACTGTTTAATGTCCACTTTTGAATGATGCCTACAGAGTTTCTGAGCTGCTGTGCATGTGTGAAAATGTCTAAAGGAGAGCTGCTACACAGATAAAAACACACTGATAAATACTGTAAACATGACATAACATAAAACATGAAAATAACTCCTCTCACGGGTCATAAATATTTCCTAACAGGAGTCAATAAACCTGTGCGGGCTATTAGACTTCCAGTTGATTACACCTGTGTGTCATATTCACTAGGCTCTGTGGTGTGAGAGGTGCTAGAACTGATAAAAACATGCTAATAAGCGAGCCTGGGGAGGGCAGAGAAATGCTATCAATGGCAGCCAGACAGGAAGGGCATTTGCATGTAGAGAAGCGGGGCACTGCTGACGTCAGCCTGCAGCGACACACACAGCGTCAGCAGCTCTCTGCACATGCACATGCTGATAATGAGGGCTAAGCTCTGGCTCTCGAGACATGCAGGGCAGGACAAGATGATGCAGCTTGATTGCTTTTAAGGCTTTATATGTTTATATGTTTAAGGCTATATATGAAAAGTGCAATAAGAGGGGAGGTCTGGTTTTTTTTTTATCTTTTGGGGGGGGGGGGGTGGGGGGTTCCACCGCTAAACACTTCCTAAACCGAAAAAGGTGGTCCGC
>VUQK01019406.1:11510-30499 GCA_015106715.1 Bujurquina vittata
TTTGTTTTTTTTTTTTTTTTTTGGGGGGGGGGGGGTCAGGCTGTGCACCGCTAAACACTTCCTAAACTGAAAGAAGTGTGCCTGTAGCACAATGTAAGGGCTCAGGTAGGCTAAGGAAGGGGGAGACCTAAAATTTGTCTCAGAACGCCTGACCCTGACAGACTCACTACAAGGCTGTACCTTCCATTCGAACGCAGATAAACTGGCCCTATGTGATAAAATATTTTGTGCTTCCTCAAAGTTTGTGCTTCACTAAACAGTACCCAAGGAATTCTTAAAATTCAGTATGCATGCTATCATGATAATGGATTCTCTAATTGTACTTTCAAAAAGTCAGCTGGACAGTCCACAGGTCCAAAGACTTATAAAAGTCTTTAGCTTGGCTCAACAGCAGCCCCATAGATCAGCAAGTCCAATGGGAAAAATCAGGGGGCTCCAGATGGCCAGGCCGCCTATGGCTGTCACCAGTGTTGTCAGGGCGACCTGGCAGGGCCATGGAAAATTCTTTGACTAGGGAAAGGAGCTCATTCAAAATGTCATTCCTCTCTTTCACACTCATCTACTACTTCACTGGATCTGGAGTTGTACAGCGTGTGGCTTGCAGAAGCAAACATCTGCGAGTGTCCTTTGGAGTATGTGGTGTACTCTTAATTACTATATAACCCGTTACTTGGTATTTGCATTTGGCACAATCCAGTGAATTAAAAAAAGAAACACCAGTGAATAAGTATCCCACTAAAAATGATTCAACTAGAGTTGCCACTTTGTGGATGCTGCAGTTTACGTGCACATCTCTCCAGACTCCTATTTTATATGCAGCAAAGACTTTAAAAGATTAAAATTGGTGAGTAGACATCAGAGAACTATTCAGCAGCTGACCAAATTTAAATATGGACATAATCTCCCCTTGTGTTCCTGAGGTACAGCATTAAATAATGTTTTTGCAGAACACTATGAACGCATTGTGAAGTTGACCTTTGACCTTTAGTGTATCAAACAGCATTGCTTCTTGAGTTATGGCTTAAACGTGTTTGGTGAAGTCACAGTGACCTTCAAATCTGATCAACTAATTCCAATCAGCCTGTACTTGAATCCAAGTAAACTGCTGTACAAAATTTGAAAAATGCTCTCTAGACATGATAGATGACCTGAAAAACACAGCTGTTATTTTTTGTGTCACTTATCATTATTATTATCTCTATGCATTTTCCATAATAAAAACATCTAACGTCTCCTATCTTTTGATCCACAAGACTGAACAATCCCTTTCAGTGTTCAGTTTCTTATCTGGAGTTAAACAAACTACACCAACAGAAAACAGTGTTAATGACAGAAGCCAGTCGAGTCGAGAATGGTAAAGAAAAAAGGACATCACATACAGCTTGCGGCTTCTAACTTTAATAGAATAGGCCAAAATGTACACAGTTTTTTGATGCTGTATCACGTTTAAAATCTAAATTGGCAGATCATTTGATATGTTTTGTAAATGTGTTCAGCTACAAAATTGATATCAGATTTTTGTAACTGAACACAGATACAACATTTCAACTATGGATGTTGTCAATAATGCACTCACCAGGCACTATATTTGGTACATCTGCTCATTAACACCTGCTCATTAACACGTGGTTGTTGGTGCCAGATGGGCTGGTTTTTCAGAAACTGCTGATATGCTGGGATTTTTCCAAGCAACCATCTCTGGGGTTTACAAAGAAAACAAGAAGAATGACCAGATGGCCTCAAGTGGATAGGAAGGCAACAGTAACTCAAGTAATGTAACTTGTTGGAACCAGAAGAGCATCTTTGAAAACACAACAAACTGAACCTTGAGCTACAGCACCAGAAGTTGTGCTTCATATGGCTGCTTCCAGAAGCATAATGTGTCATGTCAAAAAGCTCAGATAATCTCAAACTGGTCTCGTGACCATGACAATGAGTTCACTGTATTCAAATGACCTATCTCAATCCAACAGAGCCCTTTTGGGATGTGCTGGAAAAGTTGAGTCGCATCATGGATGTGCAACTGAAAAATCTGCAGCACCTGTGTGATGATATCATGTCTCTGAGGAATATTTCCCAGCTGTCATGGGGCGAGAAGCAGGGTACACCCTGTACAGATCGCAAGCCTGTCGCAGGGCTAACACAGAGAGACAGACAACCATTCACAATCACCAATTAACCTAAACCCAGTAACTGCATGTCTTTGGACTGTGGGAGGAAACCCACACAGACATGGGGAGAACATGCAAACTCCACACAGAAGGGCCTGGGCCAAGGTGGATTCAAACCGAGACCTTCTAGATGTCCTTCTAGCTGTGAGGCAGTAGTGTTTACCAACACGCCACCTGTTGCCGGTGGCATTTTGTTTGCATTTTTTAAAGATGAAATTTAAAGATGAAGTTTATGCTAGTTGGATACATTTACTAGAGTTCACTTTAACAGTCTGTACACAAAACAGTTCCCACCCTGCTGCTCTTATCTGAGAACTGCAAATCTAATATGGGCTTAGACCATTTAAGTTTACTGGGAATTAAGGAAATCCACTGGTCCCGACCTAATATGACATGCATCTTATGAGGTGAAGGCTTTACCAATCTATAACGAAGATCAGCCCGAACAGTTGGTCTTTAAGACTAAAAGCATTGGTAGTGTAACTAATGATAACTGCCACATGTATGCATAATACCATAAGATAAGCCTATTTAAAGCATCTACAATGTCTCAGGAGGCTAACAAGGAACAACCCTCAAGTTATTGCTACTACAGAAGTAACTTTAAAAGATTACTGTAGTACTGTCGATATTTCACTCTATTTACAGTCATTACTGCTGATGTGATAAAGACATGCGCCATGCATACTTTTCATTAAACCATTTAGATGGTTGCCTGCCTGAAATATTTTGCATTATTTGTTTTTATTATTTTACAGGATTGCTATAACTAACACAATTACACAGTGTGAAATTGGTTCTCTAAAAAATTTAGAAAACTCACTTGCTTCCATGTTACATCCCATCCTCAAAGCACAACAAGAAAGACAGTATCTGTATGGAAAATAATATTTAATTCCTATTTCCTTTGAAAGTAAATATTTATGTTTCATTTATAAGTCTACATCTTCTACATCTACTATAAGCTATTTCAATTTCCATATGAGTCCATGCTGTCGCTGTCTTTCAAACTATATAATCCATGACTACTAGCCGGTTAGACCAGAAGCTTTTGAACTCCCATGACTTTTATCACAGTGCAAGATACAGTGAACAGTTCTAAATCCTTCCTATTATTTGTCTTGTTCCAGACAAACATTGTTGTTCTCTGAGGACTATAATTCATTTACTTTAGTTTCCCTGATAAGTTACAGATGCCTTTTCATGGAACAGTATCCACAGATGTGCATGCAAAGCCATGTTCAACCATGCTTTATGCTGGACTTCTTTAGCACTAATGTATGTGTACCAACTATAAAATATAATCGCTTTGTAGAGTTTAGTGCATTCTGTGAAGTGGGTGGCCTTTTGGAGTTTACAAGTCGTTTTTCACCTAAAAGAAGCACTTAGAGGTTTCCATGCAGTATAGATAATAATAGTTTTTATAATAAGTATAACTGGTCCTGATCGTGATGTGGCCAAATGTACCCATTTATCAAGATTACATTAAAAATGAGACTAATAAAATTGTGCTGCAAAAACACATGCAGGACAAAGCAGCATAGCAAGACTTTACTGTATGTTGTAAATTAAATCTGGAATGTGGATTTGTCCTCAGAGATGTAATGGAAAATGAGTTTTTATAAAGTTAAATAAATACGACTAAAACTGCATCTAAAAATAGCAGCAAAAATAGGAAAAACAGGAATGAGGAAAGAGGAATTTGGACAAGACCAAGTGATTGATCAGCTTCAACACTAATCCAACATCCAAAGCATGTCTGGCCTACATCAACAAAGCTTTGTTTAATCAAAGACTAAGGTTAAAGTCACTTATGGTCGCTGTTTACAGCTGCAGACTGCTCTCTCATCTTCTATCACTGGGGCCTAGCATGTGATATTACTATGGCACTTTGTTTACATAAGTTTGTAGACGTGCAACACAAGCCCTATAGACACACAGGCTGGGGGAGATTGCTGTTGGTGTCTGTGTCCCCACAAAAATCAGTTGGGCCAGGCAGAGGCTAACAGAGAAAGAGAGTTACAACTAAGCTCAACTTGACTTTTGGAATGTAGAATGTGTTTATGTGTGCCAAGTTGGATGCTGCCATCAAGACTTAGAGACTAGACAAGCTAGAGGCATGTGGAAGTGGTGTGTTTTGTCAGATATTTTGACTCCAAGTATTAGATGACTTTTTACCTTCATTGTGGCGGAAAGTAAGGATCTGAGGTGATAAACTGACCCATTTACACGCTGCATATTGAAGGAAACGGCTCTGAGCTGACACTAAGTAGTTGGTTTGTGTTCATCATAGCTGAAACCAAAGAACCTGCTGATCAAATAAATATTTAGCAGAAGGCACAGAGGCCTTAGAAGCAAAAGCATGCAGAATGCATTGGAGGGGACTACAGTTCAAACACATGGAGGCCTAAGGAAACCAAAGGCAAGAGCAGAAATCGCTCAGACTGCTCTGTTTCTGCAGGTGTGTCCTCGATTCAAGAGAAAGTGGCGGTAGAGGCTACTTAAGGGTCCCAGCAGACCTTGCACATTGTTGATTTAAAGTACAACACAGTTGACCTAAGATCACTGTTGGATCCTCCCGGAAAAGATACAGGAAGTCTCTTTGTGTGAGTGTTGCTGCTGCTCCAAGAACTTGTGATGAAAAGTTAGCACTTTTGTTTTGGAGCTTTTTTTGTAAGTCATTAATTTTATTTTGGGTAAACGCTCAAAGATATTTTGATAAAGTCCTAACATACTTTAAAACACTTCAGTTTTTGTTTGCCTGTCACAAAAGGTGGAATAAATAAAACAGGCTATATGTAAAATATGGTCAAAAACCACCATATATACCAAACTGGTTGGTAGATTACCATTTTAAAGCCTTGAGTGTGGAATTTTGTCCATGGGCATCTAGTTTTTTTGGGTAACCATATCTTCAGGAGTGGGTGGAGTTAAAAGCCCCAAAAATCCAACAGGCTGAGGCGACATCTAGCAGGCAGTTGCCACCTGTGCCCGCCTCCTAACCTTTTCTCAAAGTGGCTATGCACTTAATCATGCATATGACATACCTTTCAAACCAGTCTCAAGTGGCCATGCAAGGAACTTAAGTTGTGGGAACTTCTACAGTGATTTCATTTTTCACCCCAAGAAATTGGTGCTTGTTTTACATATTAGCTCAGAATTTTATAACCGCCAGATGTGATCAGGATAGTGTCACTTTTTTTGCACTCAACATGGTCACATATTGTTTTGAATGAATGAATGAATGTTGTTGTTTTTTTGTCCTAACAGTATAGCATAGTATAAGTACATAAGCATTCCTCCACATATTTCCTAGCTGCACAAGATACAAGTCATTTACCTAAATCTAATGATTTTTGTGTAACTTATTCTAGTCACTTTCATTTACAGACTAATTATTACCACAGTACTAAATTTTAGCTTTGCTTGGTTCCACAATTTTCCAGAAAATAATTTAAGCATCAACTAACAGATCAAGCAACAAGACTGACTGATAAGACTGTCAACACCTCCTGTCACAGCTGTTAAAAGCAGAGCATTGTTAAAGGTCAAAAATAAAACCAGACACTCAACTTTCCACTATAAATGTTTTACTTGTGATGTTCTGCAAGATGGTTATCAATACAGCTGATTAAAAGGATTTGTGAGCTCATCCTGGATCGACATGATTTCTGTCAGCAACTCATTCTTATTGCAGACAGCCACAGAAAGAATGTATGAGCAGCAGATTTTGAAAAAACACTTTCTGCATCAAGTATGTTCAGGTGTACTGATCCCAATGATGTGGACGAAAAAGGGCTGGCCGGTACGCACCTTCACAAGCAATAAGACAAGCACTGACAACCAGAACTGGCTGGTGGCTAAAGCTTGCTAATATTAGCAAACAATGATAGATTTGACTTTATAACTGGCTTTTCTGATTGACAGCAGAGTTTACGGAGTATGGTCCAAAAAAGAGAAAACATCCAAGAAGCAGCACTGTGTGAAAATGCCTTGTCGATGTCAGAGGAGAAGGGCCAGACTGCTTTGAGCTGATAGGAAGGCAAAACTAACTAAAATAACCATGTTACAACCAACGTATGCAGAAAACATCTCTGAATGCACAACATATCAAAGGTTGATGCAGATGGGCTACAGCAGCAGAAGACCAAACCAGGTGCCTGTCAGCTAAGAACAGGAACCTGAGTCAACAGTTTGGATAGGCTCACCAAAACGGGACAGTAGAAGATTAGAAAAACATTGCCTGGTCTGATGAGTCTTGATTTGAGCTGCGACATTCAGATGGTAGAGTCAGAACAACATGAACACATAGATCCATCCTGTCTTCTATCACCAGTTCGGGGTGGTGGTGGTGTAATGGTGTGAGAGATATTTTCTTGGCACACTTTGTGTCCCTGCACCAACTGAGAATCATTCAAACGCCACAGCCTACCTGAGTATTGCTAAGCATGGCCATCCATTTAAAACCACCCATCATGATGGGTGCTTCCAGCAGAATAACAGACCATGTCACAAAGCTCAGATCATCTCAAACAGGTTTCTTGAACATGACAATGAGTTCACAGTACTCAAGTGACCTTCACAGTCAATCCAACAGAGCACCTTTGGGACGTGATGGAACAGGAGATTTGCATTATGGATGTGCAGCCCACAAATCTGCAGCAACTGTGTAATGCTATTGTGCGAATATAGACCAAAGTTTCAGCACCTTGTTGAACCTATGTCACAAAGAATTAGAGCAGTAATGAAGGAAAATGGGACTCCAACCTGGTGTAAGCCAGGTAAACCTAATACAGGGGTCAGTGAGCAAAAGCAACAACAACAATAACAGTAGTAAATAAAGTTTATTTATAAAGTACCTTTCATAGACTAAGTATCAAAGTGACTGATACCAAGAGATAAAACAATTTAAACAAAACCCACCGTCAAAATGACTCTCTGAATAAGAATGTCTTATGCTGTTTTTTAAAAGCTACCCCTGAATCAATAAAACGAAGGGATCAGGGAAACCAGCAGTAATCACTGCTGTGGAGAGCTAAGGGACTGGTTGGAGGAGTAGGTTAATAGAAGCTCTGAGATATCCTGGGATGCTTTACCATTCAAAGTTTTAATGTTTAAAGAATTGTAAAACTTATTCTAAAGCTAACAGGGAGCCAATGAAGACATTTTACAATTGTGAAGCTGCATTTTGGACTGAACACAAATTGATTTAAAAATGATTTGCTAAGACAGCTAAATAGGGAGATGTGATAATCCAAACAAGGAAAGATAAAAGCATGAACATTTGATACAAATTCCAGCTTAGAAGCAACATGTCTTAACTTAGCAATGTTGCTTAGATGAAAAAAAACCCCAAACATTTATTTTCTTAACGATGTATCCAGTAGGTTTTATGGGAATGTACCCCAGGTGTACCCTGCCTCTTGCCTATCCAAACTTTTACTGCCTGTCTCAACCAAAGAGCTCACATTCACTCGTACAGCCAATTTGTAATCACCAGTTAACCTAACCTTTGGATGGTGGAAAGCAGCAGAATCAAACCTAAGATCCGGACCGTACCAGGACCAGCTAACCAATGCGCCACCGATACCACCCATAAAATTGTTTTGTTTTGATATTACAGAGAAACTTCAGACTGATTCCAGATTAAAGACTTTATTATCTTGTTTGATACTGCTTCCTAACCAAAGTAAAAAGTGAAACCCGAAACAGACTCATTGTCAGGCAAAAAAAATTAGAGAAAAAGGTTAAAAAGATCCCGAGGAAGACTTTTCAATGTCAGGAAATGGGGCAGCAGATACTTGGTGTTTTAAGGTGTTTTAGGTTGTGGGGAATCCAGTATTCTTGCTTATCTTAAAAGTTATCTCTTTCTCTATTTTTGTTGAATCATACAGCTTTACCCTATTTAATGTAAAGGACTTGAAAAGTCTCTGTTTTTGCAATATAAAGATGAGCTGGATTTTGAATCTCTGAAAGCGAGAATAGGTAAGACTGAGATGATTCAGTTCAACGGGCTGCACAGCAGACAAAATAGAACTCTCAGAATGACAACTACAACATGCAGGAACAACATAAATGCCACAATATGAGTAAGGTCAACCCTACTACGTCAATGATGAACTTTTTCCCACAATGGTATGTTTCATGCTCCAATGGCCCATAACCTTTTGACTGTACTACACTACACTGAAACTAAGTAGGGTTCAGCTTGTAAAAAATATTAAACACTGTACTAACGTATACCTTAGTGAAGATAAGGTTTAAGATGAGCTTCAAATCACAGTCAAATAAGATAACTAAAATGTGACTTTTTACAACTCTTAGGGTGACAACTTGACACAACATATTCCACAAAAGGGACTTAATTCATGCATGACTTTAGCCCTACATTTACTGGAAACCACTCAGTAAACCATGCCCCTATAAATATCTGAAGGTAAGTCTGCAGTACAGGATATGTATGCAGGTTACATTTTATCTGAGCTTAAAACTGCTGGTGACCTGGTACGCCGCAATTCATCGTTATCACAAGAGATTGGCAAGAATATAGGCATGTATGACCTTTGAAGAGTGGTGGCATAGAGCCCAGGTGTAAATACTCTGGAACAGTACTTCTCAAAGTCCTTTCTGTTGACATTGATTTGCTGATCTGCCGGTTCATATAAATATTCTAGATTTACCAAATAGCGCCACGCATAATTACTAAAAGGGCCAATGACCTTGTGAAGCACTGAATGTTTATTCAAAGTGTCATGGCCACTTAAAGTCATGAAAAAAAATAAATAACAATTCAGCAGTTATTTATCAGGGCACAATAAGCAGTTCTGCTTTGTTTTCCTGTCCTTACAGCTGTATTTCCCCGTATCAGTCCAATGTTTGATTTACAACAAGCTGTTTTAAAGTTTGTATTATCAAAGACTCAATGTATGCCGGGTACAAAGGTGATCTCTGTTTTCTGTTGAAACGGTGCCCGGGCAGCCCTGTCCAAGGCAAGACGCTTACATCCTGCACATGCAGACATGCAATATAATTTTTTGCATGTTTTACTGCATAATGTTAGATGTTTGCATAAACCCTCAAAGAGATATAAAACAAACAAAAAATGAACCTAACAGTACTCAAAGAGCTTCCGTACGGGCAGACCCATGAGACTGTGCAGTACTCTGACGGCCTGCTTTTTATTTTTATTTTTTAGACTCATAAACTCCTGAAACGCTAATGCTCTGAACTTTTACAACAATGCTATACAGCAAACTGGAAAATCAAGTATGTGCAAATTCACATTCCAGGTGGATTACTGTATAGTTCCAGTGTGTATGTCACAATTATCTAAACAGAGGACTGAATAATGCCACTGTGGTAACTTTATAGAGCTGTAAAATTCTGCCTCCTTTTACTGTAACCTGCTGTCTGGTGTTTTGGCATCTAACAGGGCTTACGTATGTTAACAATGAACAGATCAGATAACAGTGAGGTAAACATGTCTTAAATACAACAGCAAATCTGTGCGCTATTTCTCTTTATGTATGTTCTAAACCTGAGAGACCTCATGTGCAACATCTGCAGCTGCACCATGTGTTTTAACTGTATAATTTAGTGCTGAAGTAGGCAACAGTTCTTATAATTGATTAACTAGTTAAGCCATTTATCATTGTGCCTCCAGTGGGAGCATTAGCTACAATTTCCTTTTTGTAACATCATCACAAATTCCAACTCTACAATACCTGATGCACCACTAGAAAACACAGAAAAAAGGCTGTTACTGCAATCTTTACACACTTTCATGTTGACAACAACTCATCCATATTCCCTGGATTTTCTAATAAGGACTGTTTCTCTCTATTAAAAATGCAAACATATGATGTATGCCCTCACACACAATTTTTTTTTTTTTTTTGACCACTGCAGAGCCCAAGAGCAAGCTACAGTTTTGAGGCTGGGAGGCCTGAGTACAGAACAGGAAGGTTATACCTGATATGGACATGAGAACTAAATGAGGGAGGCTCGAAGCCTTGTAAGGGAACATCTGGTTTTATCATGGAATCAGTGCAGGCTCCTCTCATAAACACAACCTAACGCCTGAGCCCCGGAGCTCTGGCCAATAACAAGCATGTGAACACAAACGCCATCCATCAGAGCTGAGCAGTGGTAGGAGGAGTTCCCAGGGAAGTAGAGACAGAGTGAGACCCACAGAAGAACAGAGAGAGAGAAGAGAACAACTTTGATTAAGTAAATCATTTACAAGCAAGTGGCCAACACTGGCTGTAGGTAGCGTCTTATTTCGCCTTTATGTATCACAGTCACACAGCTGCCATTAACATTAAGGTGACGGGGGGCTTAAAAGTAAAAGAAGAGCTTAAGAAGAGTGAAAAGTCAAAATCAGTACAGTTTTGATGAAGTACCGCAACATCTGGCAGCCAAGTTGCTGTTAAAAGTTATTTGGGAACATGATTAAATCACTCAACAGGTACACAGTATCAGCACACAAATTCAGGTCACTCATCTAGACAAATTCATAGTAAGAAGCTGTTCGGCTGCTCCATAGCAACAAAGAGCGTGTTTCATCCTGTTCTTTCTTACTCTGTTGATGGTGGTGTAAAGGTCTGGGTTGGATCACAGAAGTAAAGGTCAGCATCATACAGGGCTTGCACATGTACTTTTGAAAATGCCTCACAGCACTCTGTGAGTTTGTCAACTGTGGCGGGGAGGTATGCTAGCCTAAGAAAACTTGCCATTAAACATTAAAAGTTGAATTTATCTATAGGCTAAACTCTGCAATACCACGAGCACTCGGTTAATGGACCAGTATAACTATAAGAGATATTCGCTGGAGCTGATGACAGAGACACTTTATTTCTCACTTGCAACATGAAGACAAAGAAAGCAGGCCACAGCAGCAAGAGATCCCTAAAGAAACATTAAGCTCAGGATCAGCTGAACCAGGTAGTAGCTGAACATCTGAGCATTAAACAACGTTAAGTTATAAAATTTGCCTGCTTCTTTTTTTACTTTTAAAATATTTTTTATAGTTCTAGCAGCTTTTCTGGGCTGCTTTTATATACATAAAAATTGTAAGTGCGTTAATTAAAACATACATTAGCTAACTTAGAGGTCATTTCTTACGTGTTAAAAAAGATGTTAAAATTACATTTAAAAAAAATAAAAATTCCCAGATGCTTAGGCTCAGCAGGATGTCAGGCTTGCAATACACTGGCAGAAACCCCACAGAGATAAAAGCTGAATACTGGATGTATCAGAATATATGACTCGAATGAAGGAGGTTACTCTTCTATGTGTAGATAAATGTTAAAATTTTAACCATTAGAACTTTATAGGGCCTGGAACTTGTCAGTGCTGTGTCAGCTGTGTAAGCTGGATGTAAGCTCTTTATACACTGTTCTCCTCTTTTGATCACAAGTCCAAGAAGACAGCTTTTAAGATATATGTATCTCCATTGTTATTATATACTTATATTCAAAGGAATTTCTATGAGCCCACCCCCCAATTTTTGGTAAGCCTAAACAATGGGCAGCAGGTCGTGGGCTAAATCCCACAGCAGTGCGACAGCCCTCAAGATTACTTTTGTTATAATGTCCGAAGCATGGAAATAATCTACCCTGGCTTGGTACATGGGTGGGGTGTTTAAGTATTTTACAGTGTGGAGTCTCTAGTGTTCAGCACACACATAATGAAGTCAAACTGGCATGAGACCAGTATGCTTTCTGTGACAAAACACAGAGAAACTGTTGGTGGCAAAACAACAAGAAAAAAAGATTTTGTGAATCAAAGGAGGGCCAGCAGAGTTCAGAAATGCCAAAATAAAAGTGGCAAATAAATTTTATGAAATGATTCTGTACATCTGCTTAAAAAATATGCATTAAATATTCACACTGAACAGCAAAAATAAAAATGCTAAATCTATGCCAGTAGTGCAGTGAAACTCTTTTCCTTCCTGCCTTTGAAAATAATTTTATTAACTAAATTTCAATTTAATTATAATACATATTTTTGCCATTTTACTATTTTGTGAAAAATATTAGGTTATTTATAATTTGATGGCAGCAACACATCTCAAAAAAGTTGTAACAGGGGGAACTAAAGGCTTAGAAAGTGGTACTACAAAGAAAAAGGTGGAGCGACATTTTGCAGCTAATTAGGTTAACTGACAACAGGTCAGTAACATGATTGTGCATAAAAAGAGCACCTTAGAGATGAGCAGAGGTTCACCAATCTTCAAAAAACCACATCTACAAATTGTGGAACAATTTCAGAATAATGCTCCTCAACATAAAAATGCAAAGACTTTGAATATCTCATCAACTACAGTACAGAATATCATCAAAGTATTCAGAGAATTTGAAGAAATCTCTGTGTGCAAGGGACAAGGCAGAAAATTAATACTGGCTGCACATGATTTTCAGTCCACGCTGCATTAAAAACAGGCATGATTCTGTCAGGAACGCTTTCAAAAATCATTGTCTGTGACCACAGTTCACTGTGACATTCACAAAGACAGGTTTAAGCTCTATCATTCAAAGAATTAGCCATATGTGAACATGATGCAGAGACACCGCTGTCTTCTCTAAGCCAAAACTCATTTAAAATGCTGATTTTAAATGAGCTGGGGCAAGGTGGAAAAATATTCTGTGGTCAAATGAACCAAAATTTGAAATTCTTTTTGGAAAACATGGACGCAGCATCTTTTGGACTAAAGAAAAGAGATACCAGCCAGCTTGTTAACAGTTCTTTGCTCAAAGGCACCATCAGTGCTGAAAGGTATATGCAGGTTTTAGAGCAACATGCACTCCCATCCAGATGATGTCTTTTCAGGGAGGGTCTTGCATATTTCAGCAAGACAATGCTAAGCTGCATACTGCATCTATTACAACAGCATGGATTCATAGCAGTAGAGTCTGGGTGTTGAACAGGCCTGCCTGCAGCTCAGAACTTGCACCACACTTAGATCATGAAGTGAAAAATACAACAAAGAAGACCCAATAAGACCCATTTTAGGAATAAGCAGGCTCACCGGTGTGCTAACAGTGTATGGGTCAGAACACAAGGCTGGAAAAAACAGCGACAGCATTTTACATCTTTAAGTATAAAATTAGACCTTGGCAAGCACTACCTACGTCACCTGAAACAGATGCAACACGGCATGAACTCTGACTGTCAGATGAGTCAGAGACACACAAACAAACCTGAAGTACATTGACTAAACAGAGATAAGATAAACAAAGGTGAGGTCTTCATGTACCCATTTCACCGAGATTTGTATAGGACACACAGCTTTCTAGGTATTGAACGGTAGCATTGATGAAAATTGATGAAAAAATATAGTGGAAAGAATAAAGGGACCACTAGAAAATGTGATTTGTTTGTTTATTTCTTTAACTTAAAGATATAAATCACGGCGCTCAAGACACATGACATCCTTTCATACACAAGACAGTTTTCTATAAATAATCCTTATTCTGTTTTAAATCCCTTTATATCTTCAGAAATGTGCGCTGTGGCTTTATTTACATCTCTACGCATTATCTAAATGACCTCTGAACTTCTTTCACACGACCCAACATCCCCTACTAGTTTTTTATTACCGTCGGTGCCATCAGTCCTGATGATGTTTTCTAAGAAGAGCCTTTTGGTGAGAGAGACTCATCCTCCCCATTGCCTTTTCAACTCCTTTCCTGGATGCCTATAATAAATAACCTAAATATTTTGCATAAGGCTGATGATTTACTAGCCTTTGGAAAATTTGCGGAAGCATCAGCATTCTGAATCTCGTTCCAAGTCAACTCATTGCCTCTGAAAAGGACAAACCAAAGAAGAATGGAAACAACTCTTTGACAACTGTTAGGATTATTTAAAAAATTTTAAATTTTTCCTTAATTCTGTTTTTTGCTAAATGTACAAACAGCCAACTTGATGAGTCTGTGTTTACAGAGCACTTGGCTAAAATAACACAAAACCTTCTATATGATCTGTTCCCGGTAGAATGAAACTTCTGTTGCACATATTGTAACTTTAATCCATGCCTAAATCCAGCCAAATACTGCCGTGCCTAATAGACCATGTTTGTAGGGCCATGTCAGGGTCCCTGCTGTTGATATGTGGCATCTAGTCTACTGTTGATACACTTGATCCTTTGATACAGTTGAGACAGATAAGGACAAAGAAGGAGAGTCAGACTGCAGTAGAAACAACTGGACACCCCCAAAGGTCAGAGCAGTTTGGGCATTGTGAAAGGGGACCTCCACAATGCTAAGCAGGTGGTTTTAATTTTGTAACTGTCTGTGTACTGTGTACTGATTAATTTATATCTTTACTATTTCAATGAGCAGCGTCAGGCGTTTGCTTACAGTGGCCTGGGTGTCTTAATAAATTACGCTTTATATTACTTGAAAAGTCATTTTTTGCCACTAATTCCGACTCATCCATCATGCCTTGATCCCTGCATATCACTTTCCAAAAATTCTTATCGACATATCACGACTAGGCCATCAGAAGGACCAATAACAATTTTAGGTGGATCCCAGCTCTGACTGTATCTGAAAAGCACAGTAAGCATTAGCTTAGCGTTAATCAGTGATTAAACCCTGTGCTCTGTGCTCATTCACGCCATCAGCAAGCTACATATGACTGCTGCAAACCAGAGGTGGGAAGTAACAAAGTACAGATACTTTAGTAGAATTTTCAGTAGGGGTGGGCCATATCATATCGTTCACGATAATACTGGTAAAAAAAATGTTGCCCGGGAAAATAAATTATATCATGATATGCTAATTTCATGGCGTAATTACGTCACCCCACCACGCAGCGGATTTTGCTCACATAGGTCATGCACTCTTGCCAACTTTGTGATGTTGTTGCTCGATTTAGCGACTTTTCAGACCCCCCGAGCGCAAAAAAGGTGCTTGGAGAGTTCTGGAAAGCTGAAATCCTCCGCTCTCGCCGTGTTTTGGGTCTCCGTTCTTATGCTTTGGCATCGCCCCGACCCCCAAGAGTACCTGACTGTTGGGTTGTACCGTAAGTCACATGACCTTAATAACGGAAGTGAGTCTTTTTCATGTTCCTATGATTCAACCGGCGGACACGTAGTGCCTCATTGAGCAGGTGGGCCCGTTGCTGTAATATGTCGGTGCATGTGTCTGTGGATTCACTGAGCTAGCAAGAAACTTTCTGACTGAAGGAATTTTGTTCATTCAGTCTGTTTACATGTTTTGTTATTAGCACAGAGTACTGGCTGTACAGGAGTACACACAGGAGGAAGTACTTTGGTGAAGTCTACTTCACTGCAGACTGTTTTATAAAGAATAAGTCAGCTTTTTGCTGTTTTTGCTCAGTATCTTTTCTGTTTACATTTTAATAGCAGAGCTGTGAGTGTCTTGTTATGGAGGAAAAAAGAATTAATTTATTTAAGAAGCATTATTATTTAAACATGCTAATAGTTCATTTTTGAGCAATTTCTCATGTACATCTACAACTGAATTGAAAAAAAAGTGCCGGTGTGAGTCAGAAGTGCCTTTTTGTTTATACCTATTGTGAAGAAAAATATATTGTATATATATGGTATATCGCCATTTAGCTAAAAAATTTTGTGATATTATTTTTGGTCCATATCGCCCACCCCTAATTTTCAGGTATTTGTACTTGAGTATTTATTTTTCTGACGTTTTACTTTTACTTTCTACATTTTTACACAAATGCATTCTACAAGCTGTACTTTCTATATTATCAAAACAGACTTGTTACTTTAGGTTTAACGGATTTGAAGGAAGCTTTTGCTTAACAACAATGTGCACCTTCAAATATCTAAGTGGAAGTGACAATAACACATAAAAAGACAATCCTATTGGGGACAATCCTACACCACCGGGGGATGAAATGCCGTATTGTCGTGAATTTACAGTAAATCACTGTGTTGGACTGGTGCACAGCAGCTGTGGTTAGAGTTAAGGCTCCACTATATCCGACAGTAATGTGATCACACAGCCTCATCCATGTGGCTACTGGTGGAGTAGACTCCAAAACAACAGGTGTCGCCACTCTGAGACAACATTGTGACATCAGCGCTGATATAGGAGGAAAAAAAAGTCAAAACTGGTGGTGTCTCATCTTTTCAAACTGCTGCAACGTCTCCCTCTCAATAATATGTGAATCTCTGAGATTCTGTTCTATCATTATAATGGCGGTAAAAATCTACACAATCATACACTCATACCTTCAACCCACTTGCGGTGGGAACAGCAAAATGCACCAGGTTACAAGAGTTGCAGAAATTGCTGATTGGAAGAATGGACGTGAATTTGTCGTCCGGTGCTGTTCACCAGGCACATCACGGCGGGTATGAAATGGTCCTTAGGTTACATCAAGTGTAGCAGAGATTAAGCTTATGATGATTCACTACTAAATTCCAACTTTATACTAACCATATACTGTTTATAAGGAAAGTTTAAACAGTATACTGTCAGTGTAGGGGATAGAAATCAACCAAGAGCACTTGTGAAACATCTGCTTACATCTTGTTGAATTCAGTTGTGCAAAACCACAGAGCAGTAAACCTCAGAGCAGCAGCAGTAGCAGTACGGGTCGGCTGATCACAGCCTACACACAAAGAAAATCTGCTGAAGCTCACAATAAAAATTACTGGGAGCTGTGATTGTTTTCCCTATGCTGAGCTACAACAACCAATCTTAGGGTTCCCCCAATAGCCAAATCCCACTTTAACCCCTGACTGCACTTATTCTTCTGTTTAGGTGTGGAGGCAAAGTCCAAAAAACATTTGTATTACCATGTACTAATATAATTTTATTATTATATTAACACAGCACGAGGTTCAGTTAGCTTTGCAAAAAAATAGGTGGTAGAAATGTCCTTCAAGGAGGGACTTTTTGCTTTCTTACTTTGAGTACATTTCAGAGCCTGTACTTTTTCACTTTTACTTGAGTAAACAAGTAGTATCTGTACTTCTACTTAAGTAAAGAATGCCTGTACTTTTGCCATCTCTGCTGCAAACACCTTTCTCTGTCCAGTGACCTTCATTCTCTGATGGAGCTTGTTTATATCTAGCCATAATTATTTTACATTTCTGCTGTATAAGAACTAGTAAACTGGCATGTTTCTCACAATGATACCATCTCATGAGTATCAAGAAAGCACAAGCAGATCTTCTGGTTATGATGGCCACCTGCTAGGATGTTCATTTGTCACAAACTATGAACACTGATGGCCAAGGATGATGTGGCCTAACAGCAGACAGGGGTATGTACATCACATACACATACAATGTAGAACAACACTTTGGAAGATAAACTCCTTAGCTTGTAGACACGCTCATGAGCTAGAGGATCAGACCCAGGCTCTTTTATTTGCAAAAATAAATACAGGCTTTAAGCTTTATAGTGAAACCTAAACCAAAGGGACAAACTACAGGTAAACAATGGTGTCTGGGCAAAAACATTTTGTATAGGAAAAAACAAGTGAGAGTATACCCATGGGGACTCACAAGCAACAGGTTTACTTATTTGGTTCGCCAGTTGCTGCAGACTCTGGGGAAATGACATGGACTGACTGCACCTGCAAGACTAGTGGTAATATGCAAAGAATGAGCCCACACCAACTCTCTGGGCAAAACACAAGATTTCATCAAGAGAATTAAAGGGGACAAGAGTGAGAGCAAAATAAAGTACAATACAGTGACAGAACATTTGGTGGACCGGTCGGCTTGGTAAGGCTTCTGGATCTTGTACTAGTAAAATAATGTAATGTTAGGTGCAGTTCTGAAAATATAAGCTATGTTTAAAAGAAGGATCCAGGGATATGCACCGTTTCTTTTTTAACTAAAGTGCCCCCCCCCCTTCCCATATCATCAAATATGCAAGGCCTGAAGGTCCCTTGCACACAGAGATTTCTCCAGATTCTACTGTTGTTGATGAGGTATTCAAAGTTTTTGCAATTTTATGTCGAGGAGTATCCTTCTGAGATATTCTGCCTCTTGACTAAAAAGATGTTCTTTTGATCAACTCACCGACCTGTTGTCAATTAACCTTATTAGTTAAAAAACGTTGCTCAAATTGTTTCCTTTTAGAACCGCTTACTTTTACAGCTTTTTGTTCCCACCATCCCAATTTTTTTGAGATGTTTCTGCCATCATATTCAAAATGACGTGATAGTTTTCGAAGAAATAGTAAAATGTCTCAGTTTAAACATTCAATATTTTTTTATGTTCTACTGTGAATAAAATATGGGTTGATAAGATTTACAACTCAACTTGTGTTCTGTTTTTATTTACATTTCACACAGCATCCCAGCTTTTCTGGGACTGGAGTTGTAAATATATTTTCACGATGTAACTGTGCATTCATTTCAAATGTAAAAATGTATGTCCTGTGACGGGAGGGGATTGTATTGATGGGCAGAGAAACAATGATACAGGTCTCTCGGGACTGATTAGCCTGAACAATGGCTAGTAGATCAAGAGTAGCCTTAGCAGGATGGGGGGAGATAACACCCTGAAGCTCCGAGTTAGAGACCTTCGTCAGGCACTAAATCTACCTACAAAATCTTGCTTGTGAGGAGGGGTGATCTGACATTTGAGTCTGTGTGTGTGAGTGTGTGCTTGTGTGTGTGCTTGTGTGTTGGGGGAGGGGCAAATGGAGAGGTTGGGGTTAAAGTGAAAAAAAAGTGAGACAGTGACAGACTAAAGAAAAAGTGAAGAAAAGGGGGTGGGGACTGGCCGGGGGCAGTTACAAACCCCCCCCCCCCACAAAAAAAAAAAAAACGAAACACCCCCATCCCTCCCCTCTCCAACATATT
>VUQK01019406.1:33992-56990 GCA_015106715.1 Bujurquina vittata
CCGCCGCTTTCTTCTGTTTTTTGTTGTTTTTGTGTGGGGGGGGGGGGGGGGGGGCGGGGGGGGTTAGTTAAGTGTATTACTTACTTCTCTTTGCCCCCATGAAGTGGTAACCACACATAAAAGGGCTGTCTCCCTGAATTCAACATTGCACTGCTAACACGACCTCTGAGGTCTTAGTCCTGACGCGGAGCTTTTAGATTTCTCCCATGAAAGCCCAAATACATTAATCTTACTTATATAAAAAAATATATATATTAATTCCACTTTATTATCTCCATCTAAAAATTCCTAACTGGGTCTCATACATGCACGCTGACATAATTTGGGGCCAGAGAGGGTTGGACAATAAAATCATTGTTTTGGAAAACAGTCATTGGAGATAAATTATTCTAAAGGTCCCATAACCAAATATGGACTAGGCAGTACGTTAATATAAATTCTCACTTGGTTTGTGGGTTGTTTTGGGGGTTTTTCCAGCTTGTGACCCTTGTGACTATTTGACAGTCTCGAAGTGCAAGACTGATCCAATAATGACATTAGTAAAACATCATTTTTACTAAGTCACATTTAAATCACTGATATGTTTAAAATAGCTATTAAAGAAGAATATAACAAAATAGAGTTATACACGTAATGTAGTAAATCAAGGATTCTGTCAATCTGGCAGTTGCAGTTAACCCGTAAAGCTTTGGCTGTGTGAAAGGTTTCGAGTTACAAAAATTAAAACCGAGGGCACAAGTTAAGATTAACTGAAACTGGAACAGGCCAAGTCTACGATTCTGTCTCTGACACCTCAAAAAAACATCCTTCATAGTCTGAATTTAAGACGGCAGCAATCACAAGGCTTTTCCTTTCTTGTCAATCTGACACATTCAAGGATCACACATTACAAAAAGATTTGTTCTCAACTAGCAACAGAAACTGTTCCCATGCAGTAACAAGCAAAGGCAGCTGAGAAATTGGCTTTCAAGAAAAGTACAGTAATTTCTTTACTCAAGGTAAAATTCTGATGATGTCTTCTCATTTTTACACTAAGTTCCTGCTTTAAAAAACTGTATTATTACTAGCGTGGCTTGTTCATGTGAAAGAGTAGGGCTCTATTTTAAAATATGGAAATGATGGATTTTTTTAATCAGAGTTGATGTTGACAAAAGATGTATTAGGGCAAAAACTATTTCATTTTTAAGCTTGCTCTCTACCTGAGAGTATTTAAATAATAACAAGTAAAACCTCAAGTAGTCAAGAGTAGCTTCCTGATTGGTAAGTGCACATTATATTGCCATCTAAGAACATACATTGTATTAAAAAAATAGATGCTTTTGAATGACACCAATTAACATCAATGTGCTGAAATTGCTTCAGAGCAAATATAGTGTCACACTATATTGTTGTTTTTTTTGGGGGGGTTAACATATTGTACTCATTTGCAAGCTCAGTCTTTCCTAAATGAAACTCTTCCGACAGGTGTAGTAGTTTGTAGTAATGAACCAGTAATTATAAAACAGTAGTTCGCTAGAACAAAGAGGCTGTGAAATTTTATTTTCTTTGTACAACTCTGTCTTCAAGAAGAATTTAAACTTTTGATTTATCATACTACATGACTTTCCCAATTTCCTCTGTCTAAATGGGCACCAGCCCAGAGAAGGCTTCAGCCTTTCTCATCCTTGTTTAGAAATTTTTAAATAGCATTTTTAGTTATAACTTTGAACTGTATTAAACTGATAATGTTTTCTGAAACATTACCAAAGCCATTTGGTGATTTCTACAAGGGATTGTGTCTGTTTCTAATATGGTACCAGTATCGCAGAGGGCCGTTCAATTGTAGTTTTCAGTTTCATCCTGTACGTAAAGAAATTTCTCCAGATTCTCTGATTATTTTAAAAGATTAAAAAATTTGCATGTTGAAATACCCACATTTTTTTCAATTTTACATTTACAAACATGATTCTTAGGCCCCATTTATATGACAACGTTTCCAGTGGAAACAGCGTCGTTTTGCCGTTGACATTTCCGAAAAGTGATGCGTTTACACGGAGATGTTTCTGAAATGATCTCCGTTTACATGGGAAAGCAAGAAGCTAAAAATGTTGCATTTCCTATTTCCAGGCCACAAGTTGGCAGTGTGCAGATAGGAGCCACAACCATGTGCGAGTGCCCCCATTTCCAAAAAGCACTGTTTTCATCTGTTTACACGCAGACGGAGGCCGGAGCATTTAAGAAACGCTCCACTCTGGAGCCCGTTTCCAAAAAGTATCATTTTCACTCTGTCCTCATGTAAACGTGAAGCCAAAACGCATCAAAACGTACCCGTTTTCATTTTGAAACAGTGTCGTGTAAACAGAGCCTTACATTGTTAAACAATTCACTCTGCACTCCTTCACACTCAGCCACACTTTTACCACATGGACCCATCTATGGAGAATTTACATTAAAATCACCAACTACACATGTGCCCCAGGTGGTGGACTTCAAGCAGACTTCAAAGTATAACGAGTATGACTGCTGGGTCTCCAGCTGTGTGTGCCCAGTTTGTGTTAAGATCAGTTCAGCTGAAAAGTGTTTCTACAGCACCACTAGTGGCCAAAAATTCCTAAGTGCACCTTTAACAAACAGCAGCAGTAACTTTTGTCTAAACACCAAAGAGATATTAACCCAATAGCTTGCACTGCATACTGCTTAGTTATGCCACCCCCCCCCCCCCATATTCTTACATGTGCTGTTCCAGCTCCTACATTCCACCAGTATAAGGCTTACACTGCAAACACAATGCAAAGCTAGACAAACAGAACTTCAGGGGCCAAATATATAAACAATGTCCACACACAAAAACCTTAAGTGCACTGTTTCACACAAAATTTTATTTTTTTAAGAAAAAAAAGCAGAGAACATCTGTGCATATCTCAGACCATACTTCATATTTGTACACATTTTTAGAGTAAATCAAGTCTGATACAGGCCTTCTATAGTTAGCCAAATGGATACAGAAATGTCTGTGACTGACCTATGGCACTCATACCTGTCATTTATTAAAGTATCTGTAAACCATCATTATAATAATGTCTTAGTCATGATAAAAAATTAAAAAGAAAAAACACTAGAAAGAAAATCAATGATAATCAAGTAGGGTACATTTTAAAACAGACTACTAATTTGACTACTTCCCCACTGAAGGTAAAATTAAAAGAAGAGAAAGGCAGGAAAAGACGGTGGGGAGAAAAGGACACAGTTTCTCACTCATAAACAGTGACTTGAGATTAAACTATTAGCCTCTGATTAAAAAAAAATATATTGTGGTGCACTTTTAACATTATCAGAGAAGTTGGAGAAAAACATCTAAAAATTGTGTAGTACAAGATTATGTATCTTCTCTTATTAGGAGTGATCAAAATGTTTTGGGATGGGCCCATAAAAATCAAAAACCATAGCTAACTGTGACCCATGGCCAGTGATCCATGTCAACTGCATCTTGCAGTGCATCACTTTTTTTTAAAAAAATTGCTTCCTGAAAGTCCAGTTGCAACCAATAGCACTGAGAACTGCATTGTGCAACCTCGTCACAGACCCCATGGAAAGGACACACAGCAAAGACAAAATTTTATATAAGCAGACCCGACGTCTGGTGATGAGAGCTGAATCTCTAGTCAAACGACAAAAGGAACGCACTGGATCCAGAGTGTAGCCACAAACTTATGCAACATTTTGTTTTCAGCATGCACCATGTGCACCATGAATTCGTCTCCCAGGGTCAGACTGTCCCTGTGCCAGACTTCTACTGTAAGGTCCTCATGTGCCTAAGAGAGCACATTTAGCAGTAGCAACCTCAACCATCAGGGCAACCTGTGTTGGCACACAACACTTACAAAAGGTACAGGTGTTTTGGCCATACCAACAAGACTGTTGCTGAGCACCAATCCTACTTGCCAGATTTGCCTCCCTGCAACTTTGTTTCAACTCAAGTTGAAGGGTTGTTGTTTTGACAGACTAGAGGAGATCCAGCACAAAGGTACAAGTGTAGAGAGATGCATGAGAAGTTTTTTTTTTATAGGCTGAACTTTTTGATTGCACATCATATTGTCTGCGATAATAGCAGTATAAATTATTATGTCATATAAAAATGTCACATCATGATATCATTGCTGTAGCAGCACCATGGATTTATATTCCCTAGTACGCGCAACAACGAGAAGGCCCAGGCATATCTGAGAGCAAGAGCCTCCGATGACGATTGAATACCTAAAAAAGAAGATACTTCAGCAACATCCAACATAGCATGACATGGTACTTTGGAAAAATATGCAAAAAAACTGTTGGTGGCGTGCAACCCAACGAGCAAATAGTGGATAGAAATTACTGATGTTATATGGTGGAAAAGGAGGGCTTTAAGCAGCTGAGTGCAAAGCTGAACCAAAGGTACAACATCCCAGGTAGAAAACATTTTTCAGTTTCATTATGTTTCAATATTGGGCAACTTGGACAGGTCACAAGGTTAAGTTACGTTATTTATTGTTAAACTAAAGTGTTAAGTAGTTATTTTATACTTTTAGTCATAGTTTGCAAGGGAAACAGTACCTAGGCTACTTTTGTGTTTACATTTGACTTATGCTGTGTCACAACTATTGCACTATAATTTTGCTGCTTTCAGGAGGGTCACACTTCAAATTAGGAAGTGTGACTCACTTACCCATTCATATGAATTTATATGAATGGGTAAGTGAGTCCAAACATTTGACTGGTACTGTGTATATGTGTGTGTGTGTGTTTAATTATTTTTTAAATTTTTCTGTGTATCTGGAAAATTGCATGTTGTCACCTTGTGAAAACAACAGCCTAAGTCATTTTTTAATGAAAATGTTATTTTTGCCCAGCTCATCTAGATTTCATTTAGGTTTTTTTATCTTTTCTGAAAACTCTAAAAGAATGACTTAGGACACTATTATAATAAGGTGACGATGTGTGGAAATTGTGTATGCAATCAGTTTGTGCATGTGCATCTGACCACTGGTGTTGTTTAGGCCAAGAAGCTGCTTTTTTTTTTTTTTAATATTAATGCTGTGTTCATGATGCAACAAGTCTGAACTTGTATCAATGGAGTATTATTAAGAACATAGCTGACAGTCCAACTATGATTTTAAAAACCAACATTACTGATATTATTGAACAACTAAGGCATCCTTTTTTGACAGACTGATAAAGTCCCCAAATACAGGATACAGAGGGCTCTCAACTTTGCTAATTTCCACTTAATGACAAAAAACAACCACTGATATGCTTTATATACTAATTACACAAGGAGTGTTAACATATAGATAAAAATTGAAATGGTGAAATAACTGCAAAATGTGAAGAGTCAACTGGAATTTACTCAGTCTGCTCCATTATTGTGTGCACTGCCACAGTTATAAAACGGCCGTTTACCAGAGATAAAAAGGGAAACTGTGTTTACATCATTATCTGTTTTGTTAAAGGTTGCTGGCTGTGGGTTTAAGCCCTGACTAGGCCCATTTCATTAATGGAACTTAGCTGTTATACATGATAGCGCAAAAGCACTGATGCTGAAGTTACCTGCAATAAAATATATAATAAATGAAATGAACAGCCAGTTTCCATTGCTATCGTAGAGTGTGATAATGGGTGGGTATAATCTGATAATGACTCTTAGTTTCAGTTTTCAGTTGTGTTGGGATAAAAATTTGAATATTTTTACTCTGACTCTAGTCCCACATTCATGTCTGTAGCTCTGATCCAAAACATCTTAACTTTTATCTGCATTAGACTTCAACTTTAAACATCAGTTTTACCAAGGTGATAGACTTCCTACATTGAAAACCACATGTCACTGCAAACAGAAAAACAACCTCTTCTCTTTGCAACTGAAAGACAGAAACCAGTGTCCCAGTCAGAGATGGAGATTAACTTTTATGTGGGCAAAGTGTGTGTGAAGATAAAGAACATGTTTGACATCATCAGCGAACTCTGAGTGCTTTTGCGTCTCTTTTTTTCTTCTTCTCTATGTCTGACATAAATACTGCCATGTTTTTAGACCATTCATTATTATATATTATATGTATTATGTAAAACATACACAACCATCTATGATAGCTCTTCACTACACACTCACACATGCGCAACTAACGGGGAAATCCAGGCTTTAATTCACCTGATTGGCATGTGTCCACACAGCAGATGGAGCGCACTTAAGCTGTTTGTCTGTTCACAAAGAAAAATGTTCAGTAGCAGAGAGGCCAGGATACTGCGATGATAACATGATAACTACGGTTTATGTTAATGATTTTGATTATTAATTTAAAAGAATATGGTTTGTTAATTTGTAATCAGTATCCTGTTTTGTGTTATTTACATATACATTTATAAATATATTCATATTTAAATTATATTTCTCCTACCTTGTATAGTGTACTTTATTTGTATAGCAGTTGTTAGGATGTGCTGTATCTATTTATCTATTTATTCCTGCTCTGCCCACTCTGCTGCTGTAACAATAAATTTTCCAATTGTGGAACTATCTTATCTTATCATTTAAATTTTTAGCCGGTGCAGTACTTTTAATGTACCGCCTGCTGTAAATTCCTACTGACGAAAAGGCTGGAAACCAACTGCAGCACATAATGAGGCTGCAAATCTGTTTGTTTAAATTAAAAATGTTTTATTCAAAGATTAGAGTATCTTTATGATTTTCTGACTCACAAACACAGTATATAATCGAGTCTTGACTTTGTAAATTTCCACTTCAATCAAAATATTTTTCCAAACTATCTCAGCTATATTCTTATAAAAAAAAAACCTACACCAGATGAAAAGCCGGCAAATGATGTACGGGAAGAGCTAAAGGATGCAACTGAGAAAATTATTTCCAATACAAATGTATCCAAAGTTGTTTTTATTTGGCCTATTTCCAGGAAAACACAACTACACTTAAAATTAACACACATTTATAGTCCTGCTAAAAGATGCATATCATTATTTTTGGAAAAAGCTCATAGACTGTTAACCAGACAGATGCTAGCTGCCCTCCCAATAGAAAAGATTACTAAACGGTACACAGGACTTGTTTGGGACTATTTGAAACTCTTTCATTATGTAAGCCGGAGACCTAAAAATATCAGAGAACAGTACACGTGATTGAATAAAGTGAGTACAATAAGTCCTAAACAGGAAAGATTTCATTTATGTACTGTCATTAATGCACCTTGATTTTTTTTTGTACTAATGTTATCATGTGTGAAGATTTGCAACAGGTTGCACTACCTTTACAGCTCTGTAAAAGGCACCTTATTGTGTTTCTTCTGTTCTGTGTGTGTCTTTGTTTAAAATCATTGAAAATTTAATAAAAAAAAATTTTTGCAAAAAAAATTTAAAAAATAAAATAAAAAGCTGGCAAATGCTGGAACTAACACCTTAATCCCAAAGCCTATTTCAGAGCTATTCCAACCCACCTCTGTCATTTTCAGCGAAGCACAAGATGCATTCTACCATCTAACCCGACTCTTAGGATGGGGCAAAGGGTAAAGTGGTGTAGTGAATTAACAAGGATGAAATCTGTGAATATATTCACTACATGCACTTTTTTTGAATGATCCACCAGATTTGTCTTCTCTTTCAATTTACATGCTCAGTTTGTGGCCTAATGCAACGTGACTACTAGGCTCCTGACAGCGCACAACACAATGAGGTTAAAAACAACTGCTGGAAATAGCACAATTGAGACAAACTGCACATATATTTTTAGTTCTCTTATCATTTCTAACAAAGCTCGAAGGACACAAAACAATGTGTGTGAAGTGATGGCTTGGCATCCACTAAAGAATAGCACTGGCAACAATAACGTTGGCATTTGTCTACACTGCCTACACTTAAATTAAGACAACAGGCTGTGTAAGCTGTTTGCTAACCAACACACTGCGTGCAACCTGATAGTCTTCATTTTGTACGTGTACCACTTGATATAGGTGTGCTGGTTTTCAGAACTACTGCATGGTGGAAAGGAGGATCGCAGGCTCTGCTGTGGGATTGTGGCCACTGAAAGATGCCTGTGTGCGCTCACCATCATTTTGTGTTGTTGACTGCTTGTCATGTGGGACTGAGCCCACATCGCTTGCTTTGTTGCTGGCTGTGTTGTTTTTCTGCCAGCCAGGATGTTGATGTACACTTGCATTTCATGGGTCGTGTGTCACATAAGCTCTTAAATGGAACACATTCACAAGAAAATGTAGAGAAACAACAGGTTTTGCATTCAGGTGGACTGCAAACATTTCACCATTTCACGTAAATTTGGACCTAACCTTTGCTTGACATTAAGTAATAGAAACTACATAGCTATCATTGTTTACTGACAATATAACACTAATATTAGACTGTAATTATACTAGATTACCTGGAGTAATCTGCAATAAAATAATTTGAATAAGCACCAATGTGTTCTACTGAAGTGATTTACTTAATGCACATTTAATATCAGGCTGATCATTTCTTAAACTGCTAAATTAGCTGGGGTTTCCAGCATGTCAGTGGTTTCGCTTGCACTGTGAACGCTTTGGTGACACAAGATTGTGTTTTTTTCACTTATGCACATGTGCACTCAGAGCAGCTGTGGATGAACAGTAGGCCTTCTTTTGCAACAACAACAATAACAAAAGCAGCAAGAGATGTGGTCCTGTTGGGGAAGACCTACCTGCTCTCTGGATATACAGGGTAATGAAGGTCTGCGAGGCATTTTACAACTGCCATAATAGCTGGTCGACGTTTCCCCCAGCGAAACGCAACTGGATCTTCTCCTAGGTCTTATCACAGGGACCTTTTCCTCCGCGCTGGAAATCCCACTCGGTGCTTCCCTCGACGGGTAGTAGCGGTCAAAACAGAGCCCGAACAGGGAGCCAGAAACCCCCGCAAAGCAGGCAAAGAGCGGTCTGAGCAGTGCGGGCAGACCGCTCAAACTTGTGAAAGAAACAAGCCACACAACGCTGGCAAAAACCAGTATAAGAACACTGTGCTTGAGTTTCAGCGTTGGGATCAGCGTGAGCAGACCCACACATCCCAACACGAATAACAACCTGCCCACCATTTGCATCTGGTGCTGGTCCTCTCCCCATTGTAAAAACCGCAAGACCAAAAAATCCCCGAGGTAACACGATGCTGGCAGTGACACCAGCCAACATTTGGTGCTCTCCTTCTTCTTCCTCCTCAGGTAAAGTGTCAGAAAGAAGAAAGCACATCCTATGCTGAATAGAGGACTGATGGACTGGGAGAAGCCCGACAAAAAAGTCCGCAAATCCCAAAGCGAGTCACTTTGCAAGCTCCTAGAAATTAGAAAAGAGACCGCGAAAATAACGAAAGCGCCGACGTACAGGGCAGAGACCTTTAACAGTTTTGAACTGAGAATGTCTTCGTTGCAAAACCTGCACACGCTAAACAAAAATCCCCTCTGATGGTCCTGTTTAAGGGGGGTGACGCAGCTCTTCACATAGCCGTTCCTGAAGCCTTCTGAGCTGTTTACACTTCCAGCTCCGTCGTGGTGCCTTATTTTACTGTGCAAAACCTCTCCTTCCTCCCGTGCAGCCATGGCTCGACTGTGGCTCCTCGTATCCACACGAAAGTCCCCCTCTCCTGCTATTCACGCCGTATTAACGCTCAACTACATGACAGCAAACGCACTCCATGGTCACTCAAACGTGCTCCAGCACTTGGACTAAAGAAAGAAGGTGAGATGTTGTTTTTACAGAAATGGCGCTCTCTGTCGCCGCCTATGGGACACAACTCACACTGCAGGGCTTTGCAATGTGGATCGCTGAGCCCCCGCAGACTGACCCAATCCCGAGCTGCGAGCGTAGATTGTGTATAATGAAAAATTATCAAAGTAAAGTTTAACAGGAGATAATGAGGACAGTTTTAAAAGACTCTAATATGAAGAAAAAAATTATGAAAAAAGACTAATATGTGTATGGGTGACTGGGTGGGTGGGTTGAGCTGGTGCACTCCCCATCGCAGGTTGTCCCAAAATTGACTTTTCTCGTGTGCATCTTTGGTGTGTACGGGAAGTATTTGTTAGTTCAGAAGTCGGCTCATATGTGCACAGTCTTGATATCCGTCTTTTCAGGGGAATACTTTAATAAAAAAGCCCACTGTTCCACAGTTTCTTGCAATTTTGACTATTCCTCCTCACTCACTCACGTTGCTCCCCATGCATAGTTTAAACTGTTATTAAATATAATAACTAAATAAAGTAACATTGAACATTCTCCCATGGATTTGATCTTCTGATTAAAATGCCATTGTTGCGTTTTGCAGGCGTTGCAGCCATCGTGTTGCTCTGTGATCGTTTAGTTTGCCTGTCTTCAGCTCGAAAAAGGGGACGATTGTCGATTTAACGGATCAGAATAAAACGAACAGCAGTGAATATCATCCGCGATCACGGCATCATAGATGTACTGCGGACCGATATAAAATACACCGCTCAAAAACATTTAAGGGAACACTCAGACCACTTTCAACTTTCATTTTTGGTATGATTTTTTTAATCCAACTCTCAAAGAGTTAGTTTCCACAGTGTTACCATTTAGTTCTCAACAAGTTGCACAGTGTATGTCAGTAAAGAACATTTGAGTGATTTAAATGCTTCAGTAATTTTTTGATAGATAAATAGATAAATTTATTTCCTACATTAGGGAGATAAGCTATCCAAACCTACCCTATGTAGAAAAGTAATCCCTTGAGACTCCAGTGAACCACAAATGGAGAAACCTTGGAACAAAGATGAAACTTCCCAGGAGTGGCTGGCCCACCAAAATTTACTCCAAGAGCGCATTAACAACTCATCCAGGAGGTCACAAAAGAACCTAGAACAACATCTAAGGAACTGCAGGCCTCACTTGCCTCAGTTAAGGTCAGAGTTCATGATTCAACAATAAGAAAGAGACTGTGGGGAAAAATGGCATCCATGGGAGAGTTCGAAGGAGAAGAAAACTGCTGATCCAAAATAAATACTTTTTTCATAGCACTGTATATATTGTAAATGATATGTGATTTAAATATTGAAAATAGATTTATAAAGTTTAACCTATGACCTTCAGATTATGGTGAACTTCTTAAGCCTCTATATACACCAATCAAGCATAACGTTATGACCACCTGCCTAATATTGTGTTGGTCCTCCTTTTGTGGTTAAAACAGCTCTGACCTGTTGAGGTGATCTGCAGAAATGCTTAGGCAGATGGTACATATTAAAGTAACATCCACATGGATGGCAGGACCGAAGGTTTCCAAAATGTTCACTTGCTCCCTAGTATATCCCACCCACTAACTGGCACCATGATAAAGTGATAATCGGTATTAAATTTATTATTGTTTATTAAGAATTAAACTGGTAGGTTCAGCTGACCTTGATTATAATTTTATGTTGTTTAATCAGATCACACCAGCTGAAGACAGCGTGTTGATGCCATGACAGACCATTTTTAGAGCTGCCATGGAGTGCCATGCAATGCATGGAAATGTATAAAGCAACAAGCAATACACAAGCAAAATGACTGAAAGTCAATGCTTATACTGACAACTACAAATATAGTAACAATGACCTTTTATATATTCCTTCCCAAGCTAATCTGAAAGGCCTGATACAAGATGATGTTCCTGTCCCAAATGTAAGCACACCCCTTGAACAGGATATATGTTAAATGAGAATCTCATGATTGCCAATAATTTTCATAAGAACCATCATCCATCAGTATGAAACAAACATGTATTTTGTTCTCTGGCTGGCAGGGCTCTGTGTGATGCGTGTACTTTGCTCTTGACTTGGACCATAAATCTTCTTTATCATGCAGCTTCAGTTTGAATTAGTGTCATAAACACTTTCATGGAAGTGGGAATTAATCTGTGTTGGGATAAATTTAGTCTGTTGTGATGTCTACAACAGACAGCTTTAGCATGCAAAACAGCATTGTGAAAGCCTGATATGACACAGAAACTCGCCGTTCTCAAAAAGCACTACAGCAATAACATGGTCACATCACTGCACATGGGAACATTATGCTCTCACTGGGCTTTATTCTGCCATAAACCTGCTGAGTAAATAACTGTTGTTTTCAGACTTTTAATGGGACTTGCATATGCACTCTGCGTGTGTATAAAGTATTAAGATAAAACAAGCATGCCAGCAGCCTCTTTGCTTGGGGGCGGTTGGCCATGGATTGCTGCATTACTGTGAAAAATAATGATAATGACTGGATGAAAGATTTTAAGACACTCACACGGTTCTCTCAAGTTTCTGTGCATCCACTGTGTCAGTGGATGCACAGAAACACCAAAACGGGCAAGCACCAAAAACCTCCACCGGAGGGTGCTGCATACCATTGTTGTTAAAGTACTATAAATCACATTTTAATCCAGTATCCATCTATCCATCTACTATGGAGAGCAGCTCCTGCAGGTGTAATGCGTTGGTGGCCCAGTACTTTTGTCCATATAGTGGATTCTCCAGGTGAGATTAGACAAACGTCAACAGCTCACCAGTCCATCACTGGACAAAGAGAGAGATTTTATTTTCTAATTAAAACTTTTTTTTTAACTTTTTGTTTTGGATTCAGTTTACTTTCATTTTGCTTTTACTAGTTTCAGCGTTAGTTTTAGTCTTTTTTTAAGCATTATTGTATGGAGGCCATGTGAGAGGTGAGATTTAGGAAATTCAGTTTAGGTATTGGATAAAATGCACATTTTTGAAAGCAGTTTTGATTTCATTTTAGTCAACAAAAACATTCAGTTTTAGTTTTTAGTTTAGTTTTGGTTAACTATAATAACCTTACTTAACTTAAATGTCTTTGGACTGTATGATGGAGCCAGAACCCTTACTTTTAAAACTTAACTTTAAATATATAAATTTGCCTTTGTAATACAGGTTTACAAAGGCTGAAATAGAAGTCAGTCTGTGATGAATCTCTTCAGAACTACAGCATTATGCCCACATTTGCTTTTTCTATAGCTTTTAAACAGCTTTGATTATGTGTATTGGCACTCTTGCAATTGTAACAACACATGCCGCACTTAACTCCTACAATGACCATTCCTTATGATTTATTTCATATAAAAGAGCTCTAAACGAGATCTTTCCTTTTTTTGTAAGGCTTAAAATTTTTGGTTAGTATCAGAACCACAGCAAAAAGGCTAAACAGTGTCCCACTGTGTCAAAATACACAACGAATAATGTGAAAAATCTTGCTTCATAAATTGAACAGACGTTGAATTGTATTCTTGAGTTAGTTGCATACACATGACAGTTTGTGTTTTGCGGCAGTATGTTCATTTAGAGTGCCCATTGTAACAGTAACGGCCTTCCTCGTGTTGGTTTTAAATAGAAAGAGTGGATCAGATCATTCTATTTTGTCTGTATTTGTTTGTTTATCGCGTTTGTGTTCTTTGTTTGTCACACTCGCGTTCTGTTTGAACCTCCTGGCTCACGGTAGCAGTGATGTGGCTCACAGTAAAGTACTCTTCCACGTCATTAGGAAGTAGTGCAGAGCCGAAGAAGAGAGAGGGCTTGCCCGAGAGAGCTTTTGAGAATTTTTTTACAGATGTAAATATCTAAAACTGCACATCGAAGGTCACCTCGGAGGATAATAGTCCTGCAGACAGGTAAGTTCTGCGGCTTATTTGTAACCAACATGAGTGACATTGTCTTCGCTTGCTTGTGGTAACACAGAAGCTCGCTAGCTAATGTTACTGTCCTCCATTTCATTGCTAGCAGAGCAAAAGCAAAATTGCTGTCAGCTAATTCTTGTGAGGCAGCAGTTGGTTCTGTATGTTAACCTAATTAAACCAGCTGTATGGACAACTAACTAACTAAAATTCGTAAAAAAAACCTCTCTTAGCGTTTTGGTGCTGTTTGATGCTTGCGCAGTTAGCGCTATTTAACCTGGCAGTAAAGCTTATGTGTGTGCGCTGCGTGTCACTTTTTTGGACTTGTTAGCTGCTGTTGTTCTGTAATAAAGGAACTCAAGTTTTGCCGTAAAAATCATTAGAAAACCTTGCTCTGACTTGGAACAGTAATTATCGCTTTCAGCTTTAACACAGACGTACACTGAAATCTTGTGATCGCCTGGATGACCAGGCTTTAATTAGTAGGATGTTTTGGCCGGTCAAGTCAAATTTATTTCTGTAGCACATTTTAACACAACAGATGTTGACCCAAAGTTCTAAACAGGCACACTCATTTGTAATCTAGGTCTCCCAAGAACCCAAATACAAACACGGAAGTCAAATAAAGAGACAACATAATAATAAAAATAAGAATAAAAACGAAATTCCAACAAAACAGTAAAGACAGTCAAATAATAATAAAAAAAAAATAAAACAAGGGAGAACATTTATAGTGAATTTGACCAAATTATGAGGGACTTTAGACTTGACTAAAGGCAGCTGAAACTAGGCAGGCCTTGGAGCTGATTTAAAATCCTCAGTTGTTGGACAGGTACTTATGTAGGCAGACTGTTCCAGAGCAAAACACCATAGGCCCAGTTGCTTCTAATTTTTTGGTGGGGAGATGGTACTGGTACCAGTTGTTGGGATGAATAGGCCACAGAGTTAAAAGATATATAACATATTGTGTAGCCAAAGCATGGAGGGCTTTAAAAACAAATAATACAACTTTAAAAGTTATTCAGAACTTTTACATTTAGCCAGTGCAACTGAGCTAAAAACAGAAATGATGTGCAGTTAAGAGTAGAGCATCTACATTTTTAACCATCTGCAAATGATAGTGAAATTTATACAGAAGATTTCAGTAGATCATGTGATAATCCATGTTATTGTTGATAAGACACCCCTGTGCGTTTCTTCGTGGTGTTACAACTATGACTTAGGCAGATCAACTGAGTATCCCCCAGAGTTCCAGAAATTCTGGGACACATTTCACCATTTATTATAAACTACAGATTAACAGTGAAATGCTTTTTGGCAAAGAAAGACTTTCTGAATCTTATCTTGTTTGGCAACATGTTGGTGGTCACGGTAGATATGAATCAAGAGGAAGAACTGGCAAATCTAGTCTGTGAGATTAGGTTAATTTTGCTCCATTGATATTTTTGCACCAGCATAAATGTTTTCTCCACCACTGACTAAACCTTAATTTTCCTGTCTTTCATAGGTATTATCCAGTGAGCAGCTTTCATTTGGATTCTTCTAATCTCACACAAGAACAGCAGCAAAATGACGGCTGCAGAGAACGTTTGTTACACTCTGATCAATGTTGCATCAGACTCGGAGCCCCCTTCTGAAGTCAGCCTAAAGGCGGATCTAGGTAATCATTCTTAATTTTAAATGAACTTGAAGTAAAGCTGTGCTGCAGAATGAATTCACTCACCTTAATAAACCATACAAAAGGAAAATATCTTTTCTCCACTTTCTGTCTTAAGGCATTTATGGTGCATAAATGTTTCTTTTCCAAAGAGAAAAATTTGAATTGCTTTGTAAATTAATTTTGACTCTCAGAATTGGCATTGGTATATCAAATTAAACTTTAATCTGAGTCGGTTTAACTTATTTGCATTAAAATAATTCAGTGTCCTTTGGAAAGAAAATCTGTAAGAAATTCAATATAAGATGATCATCCGATGAAGATTAGTTTAAAATATGATTGATATGTTAATTATAATCGTGTTTCTTTAGAAAAGGGAGAGATCAAAGCCAAGACTGAAGCCCTGAAGAAGGTTATCATCATGATCCTGAATGGCGAGAAGTTGCCAGGACTGTTGATGACCATAATCCGTTTTGTGCTACCGCTCCAAGACCACACCATCAAGAAGTTGCTGCTAGTTTTCTGGGAGATTGTCCCCAAAACAACTCCTGATGGCAAGCTGCTTCAGGAGATGATCCTGGTCTGTGATGCCTACAGGAAGGTAATCTAACTGATACAGTTGCTGTAAACAGTGCATTTTTAAATATATACATCATGATACACTACTTATTACAGGATAACAACAACAGAGGGGGAAAAGTAAAATAATGTGTAAGCATGAGGCAAAAAGTCATTCACTGATCATCATTTTAAATATTTCTTCCCATTTCAGGACCTGCAGCACCCCAATGAGTTCATCCGTGGCTCCACACTGCGTTTCCTGTGCAAGCTGAAGGAGTCTGAGTTGCTTGAGCCTCTCATGCCAGCAATCCGGGCCTGCCTGGAGCACCGCCACAGTTATGTGCGCCGTAACGCTGTCCTGGCCATTTATACAATTTATAGGTACTAACTGTTAAATATTTCCACAGTACAAATTTTGTACTTCATTCATTAGTGAACATCAACTAATTCTATTTGTTTTGTAGAAACTTTGAACATCTCATCCCAGATGCTCCAGAACTGATCCATGATTTTCTTGTCAATGAGAAGGATGCCAGCTGTAAGAGAAATGCATTCATGATGCTGATTCATGCAGACCAGGTCTGTAGCTTTGTCTCGGTGTCCTTTGCTTCTACTGTTGCTATTAGTCTTACAATATTTATGTCAAAGGTCTAACAAACGTCTTGTCACTCACATATTCATATGTTACAGGATCGAGCTCTGGATTACCTCAGCACATGTATTGACCAAGTTCACACTTTTGGAGACATTCTCCAGCTGGTTATTGTGGAGCTGATTTACAAAGTGAGTCTTGGCCTTTGGTGATCATTTTTAAGCCTTTAGCACAAAAGCTGATTTCACATCCAAGCTCTAATTTTTCTTTCTTTCTTTCTTTTCTCTGTTAGGTTTGCCATGCTAACCCTTCCGAGCGTGCCCGTTTTATTCGTTGCATCTACAACCTGCTGCAGTCGTCCAGCCCGGCTGTGAAGTATGAAGCTGCTGGCACTCTTGTAACACTCTCCAGTGCTCCAACAGCCATTAAGGTACACCGTCAGTGTTGTTTCACTGGTCATGTGTATGTCCTATACTGTTGACCAACTAGCAGGATGGCTTTGGTTTATTAAAGTCTTTGTGCATTGTTGGACTCTAGGCTGCTGCCCAGTGCTACATCGATTTGATCATCAAGGAGAGCGACAATAATGTGAAACTGATCGTTCTTGATCGTCTGATTGAACTGAAGGAGCATCCCACTCATGAGCGCGTGCTCCAGGTACGTCACATAATAGCTGTGGTTAGTTTTTCTTGCAGTTAATAAATAAAATATAGTGGCTCTTTCACCACAAAGGCCATAAAACACAGGAATGAGATCCAAAAGTGGTATTTTTTTTCGAGTGGTTAATTAATGAGATCATAAAATCTATTTGAAAATACACACAGAATAAAGATTTATTATGTAACAGTACCAGCAATATTAGGACTAAAATTGGGTCTCACTAACCCTTTTTATCCAGGACCTTGTGATGGATATCTTGCGTGTTCTAAGCACTCCTGACCTGGAAGTAAGAAAGAAGACCTTGCAGCTGGCACTGGACCTGGTTTCATCTCGCAATGTAGAGGAGGTCTGTGGACATGTGCAGTTGCATTGTATTGACAGAGAGGAAAATTGGAATACATTATTAATGTAGTGGCTTCTGTCTGTCTACTAGTTGGTGATTGTTTTGAAGAAAGAGGTGATCAAGACAAACAACGTAACAGAACATGAAGACACTGATAAGTACAGGCAGCTGTTGGTGCGCACCCTTCACTCATGCAGTGTGCGATTTCCTGACATGGCAGCCAATGTCATACCTGTGGTGAGTTTCCTGTTATTTCCTGTTCAGATGCTCATGAAATTTTTAGATTTCTAAATATACATTTTTATCATAAATTTAAAAGAAAATAAGTTTTTCAAACTTTTTCTGTATGTTGATGTGTTTTATAGCTGATGGAATTCCTGAGTGACACTAATGAGGCAGCTGCTGCCGATGTGCTGGAGTTTGTGCGGGAGGCCATTCAGCGGTTTGACAACTTGAGGCCCCTGATCATTGAGAAGATGCTGGAAGTCTTTCATGCCATCAAAACTGTCAAGTAGGTACTCCTAAATAGTCTAAAAAGCAGATTGAAGTAAATTGTTGATTAAGGAAACCATTATATGTTCTATACCTGGTAAATGGGAAGTCACTACTTACTATTGGAGTGTGTAGCACTGTGATAGTTTGTGACCTTAATCAAAATTGTCCTATTTCAGGATTTACAGGGGGGCACTGTGGATATTAGGAGAATACTGTAGCTCCAAGGAAGACATCCAGAGTGTGATGACAGAAGTACGCAGGTCCTTGGGGGAGGTATGTTGTTCATTGTTATTAGAAATAAAAGTAACACAAGCTAGTTCAACTTAGTGAAAATGTTCCAAATTGTCTAACACGTGTCTCTGACTTGGACAGATCCCAATTGTGGAGAATGAGATAAAGAAAGAGACTGGTGAGGTGAAGCCTGAAGATGAAGTGAGCGCAGCTCCAGCTCAGAAGCTTGTGACAGAGATGGGCACTTATGTGACACAGAGTGCCCTCAGTTCCTCCAGGCCTTCAAAGAAGGAGGAAGACAGGTAAGCATTGGACATTATGGAGGAATAGCATTACTTGCTAATATCATATACTCTGGATTATACTGAGTTTTATGTCCACCACACTCAGTAAGAGTTTGTTGTTCCAGACCGCCACTCAGAGGCTTCCTAATGGATGGAGACTTCTATGTGGCAGCTTCTTTGGCCACAACGCTAACCAAACTGGCCTTGCGCTATGTTGCTCTTGTTGAAGATAAAAAGAAGCAAAATGTAAGTTATTCTTCTTTCACTTCATTAAAAGGCCCTTTTAATAATTTGGCCTTCTGTTACTTCCTCTGATCACTGCTGTCTTGCTGTCCCTCTTGTAGTCATTTGTTGCAGAATCCATGCTGATAATGGTCACTGTGCTGCACCTGGGCAAGTCCTCGCTGCCCAAGAAACCAATTACAGACGACGATGTGGACCGCATCTCGCTGTGCCTGAAGGTCCTGTCAGAGTGTTCACCACTTATGAATGACATTTTCAACAAGGAGTGTCGCAAGTCCCTGTCACACATGCTGGCCGTCAGGCTGGAGGAAGAGAAGCTATCACAGAAGGTAATGACAGTAAACTCAGAGGGCAGACCTCAGTACTTAACCTCTTTACACTTCTGATGTACCATCGCAATTTGAAGACATGAACAAATTTTTAGTGGCATATTTTTATACCCAGTCCTCAGTGATTACTAACCCTGTATTTATATGTATATGTATGTGGAACACATTATAAAAACTTTTTTTTTCAAAAGCTTATATCCTGATATGCACACATAAAGGGTTTTGGGTCCCATGGAAAACATGATGGGATGTGCACACCTGTATACAAAGTGACCCGTGGAGGCTAGGAAAATTGGTGTTGCAAATGGTGTGGTAGTGAATTGGAGCCAGATGTTATAATAATCCTGCAACAAGTTTAATTTCATCACGTATCAAATGAGTAATTATATTTGCATGTCTATGTGCTTGACCGTCAGTCTCTCAGTGTTATATTCAAATTTATTTTACAAACTTTAGCTGTATATAATGCTCCGGTTTCTCATGCCAGCAGTATCCTCACTGTCTGTGTGATATTGCTATTCTACACGGTAACATCAATCTGTTGCCCACTTGTTTTTACATCATCTTCTTAACTTACTGTGCTATATTATACATGCTATATTAGACTATGTTATAAGTACTTTTGGTCTTGGCTCTATTCTGGCTGTTATTCCCTCCAAAAATAACCATATGTGTTTCTTCTAACCACAGAAAGAGTCTGAGAAACGCAATGTAATGGTGCAGGCCGACGATCCAATATCCTTCATGCAGCTCACAGCCAAAAATGAGATGACTTCTAAAGAGGACCAGTTCCAGCTCAGCCTGCTGGCTGCTATGGGCAACACTCAGAGGAAGGAGGCAGCTGATCCTCTGGCATCCAAACTCAACAAGGTGCACCACAAGCCCTCCAAAGCCTTTCCATATAAGAAAACTGGAAATTTATGTGAGAGGGAAATGTTGGACTTATTTTGTATCACAGAAGAGGGAAAGGGAATGGTTACTTCTGTATGTGTTTCACGTTTGCAACTCATTTCAGTGCAACTTCTTTAAGTTTCTTATTAAATTTGGCTATAGGTATGAATTCATTTTTATTTTTTCTCCTGCACTGCTGCTGCAGACCTTGTGGTACTCATGCTTTGTTTTTAAAAGCTTGATAAAGGTCAGAAGAAAAACTCTTAAATGGTTTCTAGGTAGTGTTTTGTACTTAGTTCTAGCAGAATTGATAATTAAATAAATTTGTTTTTGTCCAACTTAGGTGACCCAGCTGACGGGCTTTTCAGACCCAGTATATGCTGAAGCCTATGTTCATGTCAACCAGTATGACATTGTGCTGGATGTGCTGGTGGTCAATCAGACCAGTGATACTCTTCAGAACTGCACGCTTGAGCTGGCCACTTTAGGTTAGTGGGGTTTATTTTCAGCCTTGTAGAAAAGATGTGATTTTTCTCTCATTCAAGCCACACTTAATTCAAATTTCCATCCTGCAGGGGATCTCAAGTTGGTTGAGAAGCCTTCGCCTCTAACTCTGGCCCCTCATGATTTTGCTAACATCAAGGCCAATGTGAAGGTGGCCTCTACTGAGAATGGCATTATATTTGGGAACATTGGTAAGAGAAGATTTTTTTCCCCCTATTCTTAGCATCATATTTCAAGTCTTATTTTTTTCTATATGTATGTTTTTTGTTTTGTTTTGTTTTTTAAATTGTGGTTCTGTCTGAATTCTTCTTCCCAGTCTACGATGTGTCAGGAGCTGCTAGCGACAGAAACTGTGTTGTCCTCAGTGACATCCATATTGACATCATGGACTACATCCAGCCAGCCTCCTGCACTGACGCAGAATTCCGACAGATGTGGGCCGAGTTTGAGTGGGAAAACAAGGTAAACAAGGACTTCTTCTTTAAAACACATTCCTGGAAGCTGACTGGTTTTGCAAAAAGTAGTTTCATGTGCAATTTTTTATTTTTTAATGATTTAAGTTCACTTTCATTCAACAATCACTGAGAACTGATGGTTCTCTTTATTGCAGGTGACAGTGAACACCAACATCACTGATCTGAACGAGTATCTCCAGCATATCCTCAAGTCCACCAACATGAAATGTTTGACTCCTGAAAAGGTTGGTATGAGACATTATGTATACAGCAGACCAAGGAAAGTAAACAAGGTTTTAAATCTGGCATCTTCCCTAAATACAAATTAATAAAAAGAAGGTGGCACTAGTGCACATTGGGAGGAATGATTAGTGGCCCTATTATAACAGTGTAGCAGTATATTTTTTTGTGCCAATTACATAAAAATGTGTGCAACTGAACCTAATAGCAATCTAATAATTAAGACGTCACAAAGCCCTTCATTATATGAAGAATGTGTCCATACTGTGTTGTTGCTCATTGTTGTTAACTGTTGTCCTCCTCCCATAAACCAGGCACTGTCTGGCTTCTGTGGCTTCATGGCTGCCAACCTTTATGCTCGTTCTATCTTTGGAGAAGATGCCCTGGCCAATGTCAGCATTGAGAAACCTCTCCACCTGGGGCCTGAGGCATCTGTCAACGGACACATACGCATCAGAGCCAAAAGTCAGGTGAGTCACAGCTGCCACACCGTGAACCCTTTAGAATCTGAGAAGTAAATGCTGGGCACACTTTATTTGCTCTCATTCTAGCAATGCAGAAAAATTCACCTTTTGGTAAGACATTAATAGATGGCAACAGTGTATAAATGAAATAACTGATTTGGTTTAAAATAACAGATTAGTTTGTTTTGTAAGTATTTGTACAGTGACGGAGTTTTTGTAATTTTTCCTCTGTTTCAAATATGCTAATCTGTAACATATGTCGCAACTAACCCTTCCTCCTTTGTTCCACAGGGAATGGCCTTGAGTCTGGGTGACAAGATAAACCTCTCCCAAAAAAAGGCAAACGTCTGAGGAAAAAAAAGCTGTTCCGCGTCACCTGACTTACTGTTTGATCATCATAGCAAATATGAACTCTATATGGTCAGTTACTTCTGTGCTCTATTTTTTAACATCACCTGTTTCTGAAAACTACATCTCAGCAATGTTGTTTCCCTGTCCTGTTTCATTTTCAATAAATGTATTGAAATATTGTCCAAAAGATGCTCTGTGTATTCACTGAGAAATGGCTGTTCTGTCTTAAAAACCATTTTTTTAGTGTTAAAACAAAATAGGGAATAGAATAAGAGCCACTGCCACTACTGCTGAGGACTATGTTGAATTTGAATTTGAATTTGATTCTGTCAAAAGCAAGAGAAAGTGGGGGGGAGAACAGATCCAACTATTAAAAAAACAAAACAATATTGTTTGTAATAAACCACCGACCATTAAATAGCTGTTTGTCTTCTTTTGGAGACAGTAGGGTGGGGCAGTGGTTACCACCAGCCTTGAATCCACAGTTGTCTGGGCTTTGTGGAGTTTCATTTGGTTAACTGGTGGTTCTAAATTGGCCCTAGTTGTGAATGGTGGTCTGTCGGTGCCCCTATTAACCCTGTGGCAAACTGGCAACCTATCCAGGTTGTACTCTGCCTCTTGCCCTGTGTCAGCTGGGATAGGCTCCAATACCAACTCTCAATTGTATAAATAGAAGAAAATGAATGCCTTTTTTTTTTGTTTTTGGAAAGTTGTACTGTATCTGCGCTAACCTGCATGGCAGTAGATGTTTAGTAATGAGCTTTAAAGCAGTTGTTACTGTTGGTTATCTAAAGGTGGTTGTGCCCCAAAGTGAAGCGATTCCTCATTTAGCTTGTGAGCTCATAGCTCTGTGCTCTAATTAGAATTCCTTAGATTTCCTTTGTGATATCTCCCTCACTGGGGAAACTGATTGGAATTTGTGCTGCCAGTACCCCCAAACTGACGTCATCACCAAGAAAAATGTCTACATCCATAACCCAGGCAAGAACAGGAATTCTTGTAACCTCAGGTAATATATTGCTGTGATTTGAATTGAACTCTGAGCCATCTGCAA
>VUQK01019408.1:0-13648 GCA_015106715.1 Bujurquina vittata
CAACATGACTGGATGTATGTGTGTAAATGGATGAGTTGGTGTATATGGCTATGCATGGGTTTGTGCGCATGCACATAGCATGTCTGTGTGTGTGTATGTGTGTATTTGTGTATATATGTGTATATATGCAATATATCTTTCTTGTTTGGTTTTTTTTTGTTTGTTTGTTTTTTTTCTTTTTTTTCTTTTTTCTTTCTTTCTTTTTTTTCCTCTTTCTTCTCTCTTCTTTTTCCCCCGTTTGTCAGAACTGGAATAAATAAATAAAATAAAATAAAAAACTAACAGGAACAGTCTATAGACAACCTATAGAGCGCTTTCTGTAAAGTAAATATGTTTGGTCCAAGAGTGCGTTCAGATTATCATTCTGACTGCAAAACAGCCAGACATGACAGGCTTTAAAAAAAACAAACAAAAAAAAAACCCGGTGATGCATTGTGGCTATATTTTCATTCTTGTGTCTACTAGCACCACTCCTATGCATTGCCGTGGCCACCTGATGATCTGAGAGCCAAACTCAGTGAAGCCATAGAGCCATGGAGATGGTGGAGAGGCTGGAAAGAGTGATGAGGAAAGACAGAGAAAGAAGGGCAAAGAACCGCGTGTGTGTGTGTGTGTGTGTGTGTGTGTGTGTGTGGGTGTGTGTGTGTGTGTGTGCGTGTGTGTGTGTGGTCTCCTGGAGGGTGTCAGGGAGGAAGCAGCTGATAAATAAAGAAAGAGAGACTTAGTTTATACTCGCTTAAAAAGAAAATTTGAAAGTGTATAATGCTTTTCCCACCTTTGTTAAGCCTTCATTGTTTCAAGAGTAATTATTAATTAGCGTGTGCTAATTTAATTTTCAGATTTTTGGTTTATTTTTTCTATGAAAGCCGTGCATATTGTTTTATCCTGTTATGACTGCACAGGGTGAAAGGCAACTATAGCTGCGCCTATCATTAACATTACCATCAATAAATATGACAAACAATAAATAAATGAATGTTGGCCATATGGCTTGTTTTCCTCTCTGATTTTTGAAGAAGTCCTACAACTACACAAAAGGAATCCAAGTAACCAAACTAGACAAAAACATTAAATGTATTCATCTTCTTCAGGTTTTCCTATTTGTATGAGGTCAATGTATATAACCCTAGGCTTTCAATATCTGCAGTGACCGCCTTTCACAGCATTCAATAAAATATGTCTGGTTCCGTTTGTTGTTTGTGTGTGTGTGTGTTTTAAGGGGTCTGGAATTACAACCATTCAGCAGGCCAGTTCCAGGCCATCTTCTGCTGTCTGATGGTGCAGTGTGGTGTGTTTAAAAAACAGTGGGTAGTGTGGCAGCAGAGGGTGAGAGCGTGTCCCTGTCTGATTTTAAGATGTTGCTTTCTCCAGCTGCAGAATAAGCTGAAGAGCTTCCATCCGCTTTTGCCAACATCCCTGCAGCTGTGTGTGACCGTAGCTACCTACCAACCTGCTTTGGTAGAGAATGCTCTTGTTTACATCTCAGGGTTTGTTGTTTGCCAGGTTTGGAAACATCCATGTGTGCTGGGGTAGTTTTGTGCCTGATATGTACCCGCATCATTTGATCACACTAAGAAAAACAAAAAAAAAAAAACAAAGACAGGCTGATGATTCCTCCTCAGGGTGCAGTAAAGGTGTTCAGATCACCTTTTTTATTTGCCAGTCAACGACAGGCAAGCTGTCAAACTGTCCTTAATCTCGCTCTCTCTTGTGATTTGGTGCCATATAAATAAAGACTGATTGATTGATCTTTCAGACCTTCTGTTTGTCCACTGACATCAGTCTATTTTGGAATTTGTGCTTCTTGTCTCCCTTGTTTTTGTGTAATAATAATAATACATTAATTTATGAAGCAATTTACAGAAGTTGGTATTTAACATTTATAATTATCAGAGAAAATTACGTACATTATTTTTGGTGCCTATTAAGTTCCCAATATTTATTAGTGCATGTTTGAATGAGACATTAACTTAAATAACTTTGTAGAAAGGTGGTGTATGAAGTTCAGTCCATTTACTTGTGTTACTTTGAAAGGCAGATCTGCCACATCCAATATGGTGGACGTGCTGATGTATCACAGCAACCGGCCGACCTGCTCAATGTGGTGTCTATGTATATACATGTCTATGGTTAAATCATCAAGCTTCTCTTTCGTTTTTGCCATTTTGACATTGACTTATTTACCTCAAAGTCTTTCGATTTCTCATCCATCCACTATGAATGTCACCTGTGATCAGTTACTAGACACCAAAGACTGACCATATATATGTATAATGTTGTTCTGCTGCACTGAAATCATCTGAACAATCCCCCGAGAAATATTTATAATGATGTCTTTGTCTTCCCTTTGATCTCATATTATTGATCACCACTAGGATGACATGCCGATCCGGAGAGGTCGCCAGAAGACGACACGCAAACGAGAGGAAGAGGTGGACATTGATTTGGACGACCCAGAAATCAACCACTTCCCTTTCCCTTTCCACGAGCTGATGGTGTGGGCCGTGCTCATGAAACGTCAGAAGATGGCGCTGTTCTTTTGGCAGCACGGTGAAGAGGCCATGGCCAAGGCCTTGGTGGCATGTAAGCTTTGTAAGGCCATGGCACATGAAGCATCTGAGAATGACATGGTGGATGACATCTCCCAGGAACTAAACCACAACTCTCGGTGGGTGAGATAATACATTTTCATTTCATTTTTCCACAGGATATTCTGTGTTAGATATAAATACTGTATATTGCAGTACTTAGAAGAGCTGAAACATGAAAACATTCTGGCTATAAATGATTAATGTCTAGTTGAACTAAGAGTCTAGGCAGGAACGTCCACCCCGTACCTCAATATATGTAGTTAGATGCAAACACATGTTTCACTCATGCTACCTAGCCTGTTTCAGACTGGCTCTCATGAGATGTAACACACATACAAAAATCTAATAACGTGGACAATCTGAAGTACAACCTGTTGGCACTGGATGGACCATGACATAATGTCCCAGAGTGGCTCTGTTGGATTTGGATCAGGTGAGCGTGGGGACCAGTTAATGGTATCAATTCCTTCATCCTGCCTGTATATATACCTCATGAGGCCGGGCATTGTCATGCAAGAGGAGGAACCCAGGACCCATTACACCACAGTAGGGTCTGACAGTGGGTCCAAGGATTTCATCCTGATACCTAATGGCTACCAGGGTGCTGTTGCCTAGCCTGTTGAGGTCTGTGCATCCATCCATGGATATGTTTCCCCAGACCATCACAGACCCACCAGTCTTGCTGAACAATTTTACAGGCAGCATAACATTCTCCACAGCTTCTCCACTCACTTTCACGCCTGTCACACATGTTCAGGGTGAACCTGCTCCTATCTGTGAAAAGCATAGGATGCCAGTGGTGGACCTGCATATTCTGAGCCTAGCCAAATGCAAAACTAGTGAAAAACTAGTAAGAAAAGATGAGGCGGGAAAACAATCTCAGTGGCCTCCACCTGGAAAACCATTCCTGTTTTGGGGTTTGTCCCCTGGGATTGGTCCACCCCCAAGAACCACTGAAGACCAGACCTCATAGAAACTGACGAGAAGAGGGACAGCAGGAGAAAAAGAGGTCAAGACGCAGGGAGCTCCTCTGGTATTTCTGCCAGTTTCTTTCTGGACCCTGCTCATGTATTGAGCCATGTGCTGGTTCATTGGGTCAGCCATTTTGGGTGTGTCTTAGCCATTAGCAACTGGTTCATTTGTCCTGCCAGGTCCTCATGTCAGCTTCTTTAGTCAGTAGGTGTCGTCGTCATGTCAGGCCCTGGTGCTATCCAACTCTTCATATTTGAGACTCTATCTTGGATGTCTGCCACTGTGATGGTTACTGGATCCTGTTCAGGAATGTCACTGAGCGTTGTTGTTGTGTGTTGCATCCTTCTCCCATATGCTCTTCCAGCAGTGCTCTATCTCCAGCCACTCCTGTCCAAACTCTCAGGACATCTGACTAGTTGCTCTTACATACTGTATACAGAAATCTAAGTAGAAGCTCAGAAGGGACAGCGCATTCTCTATTGCTGCCCCTAGGTTATGGAATAAATTGCCTTTGCACGTTAGACAGTCCGCTACATTGTCCATTTTTAAAACTCATTAAAATACATCTGTACTCTTTGGCCTTCTATCCAGCATGAGACGTTGATCTTACTAATTTTTTCATTCTATTCTAGTTGCTTGAATTTATTTTTATTCTATTGTGGTTGTTTTTATTGGTGTTGTTTTCGCTTTTCATCATTTTCAATGCATTCATTCACATTTGTGTACAGCACTCTATATCTGCTGTGCCTGTTTTTAAAGTGCTTTATAAATAAAGTAGATATGGTATGTTGTTGTTGATATTTTGTAGCGTGCCCTTATTTTTCAAGGTCCTTGGGAACAACCTTTTAAATACTGTAGCAAATTTGCCTTTTATCACATAGGTTATTAGAAAAGTCTTGAATCTATTCATACAGGACTTGTTTTGTAAATTCCCCAAATACCAGCAGCATTTGTGTTACCTGTTGCTTGATCTTTCCAGTGTTTTTTCTTTAATTTATCAAAGATATACTGCATTTAATATTATCTCTGTGATTCATCTAAACATTCACCTAATAACCACTTCAAACCCCAGTTTGTGTGTGTGTGTGTGGGTGTGTGTGTGTGTGTGTGTGTGCGTGTGTGTGTGTGTCTGCGTGTGTGTGTATGTGTGTGTGTGTTTGCACAAGTGTTTTATGCCACTCTAATCTCCTCAGACTTAGGGCCAGATGGCCAGTGATGTTAGGACCAGTTAAATTACATTTTCACTTTTGGACAAAGCTTATTACTGTCTCAGTTCATGACTCAGTGTGCCTGTATACATACTTTATATATTTTCTCAGAGAGTTTGGCCAGCTGGCTGTGGAGCTCCTAGACCAGTCCTATAAACAGGATGAGCAGATGGCCATGAAGCTGCTGACATACGAGCTGAAGAACTGGAGCAACGCCACCTGCCTGCAACTGGCTGTAGCGGCCAAACATAGAGATTTCATTGCTCACACCTGCAGTCAGATGCTGCTGACCGACATGTGGATGGGGCGTCTGCGCATGCGCAAGAACTCGGGCCTGAAGGTAGTAAAAGTTGGGCAGATGTTTGAGATAGTCTGTGGGTAAAGAAAAGTATGAGTCTGTGCATTTAAAAGCAATGCCCTGTTTAAGTGTAAGAGACGCATGGTTGTATTGAAATTCTTGAATCCCCTCAGACTGCCTGTAAAGTAATGAGAAACCCTGTCACCTCCCTGAGAAACCATTGCAGAGGTGCTCCAAATTACTCCGGTGTACCTGCTCAGTGGTTTACAGAGAAGTAAAGGGTAGGGATTTAAAGAAGAGATTACCTGTCAGTTACCCTGAATGTGATATATCTATGTTAGAAGGAAAGAAAATTATAAATATACAGTAACTTTCAGGTAATTTAAAACCAAGATTGCCATGATGTAGGTTGTCCCCTGCGCTGGCACACTTATTTTTCAGCTATATAAGATGGATGATCTGCACATAGCTTGGTTACACTTCAGAATTTTTAAACTCTTGAATATCCCTCATTGTAGCTGTGTGCACTGAAACACAGGAAGCCTGTAATGTGGACATAATGTGCAGGGATGTAGTTAAGTCCTTGTTTCATCTCATGCACGTCTGTGCATGTTTATCCTCCCTAAATATAAATGTCTTAAACCATATGAGTGAAAAATTAACCTAATCCAGAAAGTTCTGTTGATGAGGAATTAACAAGGTCACGCAAGGAAGACACTAAATTGGCTGTGATGACTCATTCTCCAGGATTTAGAGTGTGTACTGGACTGTGAGAAGTAGACAGGTCACTACTGGTGGTAAAAACGCTACACTATCCACACCCGACTCTCAATTTGACAAAGGCATTGCATGTAAATTTACTTATCAGATATGCCTACATACAAATCCAGAACCTCCAGTTTGGTCAGTTGGTAGCAGAAAATTATTAAATATCAGATGTTTAGTGTTCTCAGTCACTTCCAGAGTAAACAGAGACAGTAATTAATAGCAAATAAACATCTCACAGTGAGCTATATACTCATATAATATACTTAAAAACATGATTTTTTTAATGTTTTTAAGTATATTATCATGATAGCTTGTGATGTTGGAATGGATGGTGAGACAGAAAAAAAAGAGGTTTATTGGACAATAATAAGCTAGACACTGTAAGTGTGGCGAGTGCCTGAACTGTTGGCTGAACTTCTGCCACAGCCTAATTAGTATAAGCCTTCAAAGCCATATTTTAGGTCACAGGGGACAGAGGAGCTGAACTTAATTTAGTCAAAAAACCTTGAAATGGGGTCCCATGTATTTACATTGATGCTCATGCAGTGAACATCCCTTTGAGGCGAGGGAAAGCTTTTAGTGAAGACTGGTGGTTAAGATTTGAGCAGTATTTGCTCATGTGGGTCTCCAAGACATCTGGTGGTAGAGTGATAGGAGGCAGCTGCTCAGTTCAGAGGTTAGAGTTATTTATGCTGAAGAGTTGCCCTGGGATTTGCTGAGGGCTGAGATCACACTCATTCATACACCAAGCGAGGGGAGTGATGGGCCCGGCTTTCTAGCATCCTGGAGCTGGAGGGGATACTACAATTCCTTTAACTATGATTTGGTAGGAGTTCTAGTGAGAGAGAGACAGTACCCTGCTGAGGCAAACTCGTTGGAGCAGTAAGACAGAAAGGAAACACAAGTGGAAAAAACAGTAGTTCGCGGTACACAGAAAATAACATTGTTAAAATGTTGTCATAATAATCTGTGTGCAAAGTTTTTTATTTATATTAGAATATGGTTACTGGAAGCTTTCAATAGACCATGAGCCGAAAAGACCAGTACACTGCTTTTTTTCTTTTTTTATTAAGCACTGTTTTTTAAAATGTGCTATATGTACAAATTGTACTTACTTAACTTACACATCATTGATGATGATGAATGATTTTTAACCAGTCCCCAAGATGTTTGTCAGCAGTAAAATCAGCTAAAATTTCACTCTTAAATTAGCTAAAGACTGCTATTTCCAAACGTAAAATAACTCATTATACAAATAAATTCATTACGCTGATCTCCATCTTTTTCTCATATTCTTTACTTCCTGCTGTGATTACATTTGACTTGTTCTTGCCTCTTAGCTGCTGAAGTGTTAACACCACAGCTGCCTTTTTTGTTTTGTTTTTTTTATGCCGATGCGCGTGTCCCTGTCATCCATTGCAGCAGTGCAGGATTCGTGCTGCATGTCTGGACTAATGCTTTTATAACTGACCTCCACAGTTAGAGTAACTGCTGTAAATACCAAAGATTTGTCACTCAGCTAAGTGCAGGTCAGGGCATGATGGGGAGGTGTTCATGAGAGTAAATACTTTATTATGTGATGCTCACATGTGTGTGTGTCATAGACCAGTTTTGAAGGTTGGTTTGTTCCAGACTCTTTGTGTCCTACTTTCCAATGTGCTGCTCATGAAACTATAGCATATATAATAAAAATGTGAATTCCAGCTCTTCCCCCTAACTTCCCTCCACCTCCACTTCGTGTCTCCCTCGTTTCATCAAACAGGTAATCTTAGGGCTGCTGCTGCCACCATCTATCCTGAGTCTGGAGTTCAAGAACAAGGACGAGATGTCCTACATGCCCCAGGATCAGGAGGCCTATCTACAGGAGAAAGAGGAGGAGGAGCCTGAGAAACCAGTCAAGGAGAAGGAGGAGGAAGACATGGAGTTCACAGTAAGATCTTACTGTGAGGCGCAGTACAACTCCGTGGTGAGAGAACCCACCTCAGCCCCGCATAGTCAGAATCTATACACATATTCAGACCATACACACACGCACATGCATTGTTTGATTCTAAAACTGCACCCACCCCTGATACTGTGTCCTTTTGTAAATATCTCTTGTGGGCAAGTTTTAAACAATGTTGGTGCTGTCCACAATGAGATGACGCTACACACACAGATATATGCACACAGTTCCCCGCGCACACATATTTGTTTCCCTATTCTGGCCAGCTGGACCCTTCCTGCCAAAATTGGCCTTTCTGTTTCTCATTGTCTCAGCAAAGACATGATTGTGGAGTTGTAGCGTCTCAGTCTGTCGCCGCTTGTGGGTTCCCTCATGTATCTTTCTCCTTCCGTCTATCTCTTCTTCTGTTTCTCTCTCTGCCTTCCCCTTTTCCTTCTCTCTCATTCTCGGCCCAGCTCTCTCTTTGCTTTTTTTTGCTTCTTTATTTCTTTTGCTTTCAATCTTTTGTTCTGCAAATCTCTCTCTCTCTCTCTCGCTCTCTCTCTCTCTCTCTCTCTCTCTCTCTCTTTCTGGCGCTTTCTCTCTTTTTCCCTTTTTCTCCAAGCTCAGGTCTGATTGAGGTACAGTACTGTATGCTAGCCAATTGCTACCCCTCACTCTCTACCATCAGTGATGGCTTGCTGCAGCATACCACTCAGCATGTCGGCTGCTGAGCATGGGAGGCCCAGGCTTTTGCATTATATAACCATGTCCGCCTGCTGCTGCAGAGCTTAAATCATGCAAAGTCTGAGCACCTTCTCCAAGCTCACAGCAAAAGAGTTGGTCCATCTGCATAGACACAAAAGTACAGAAGGATTAGAACTCGCTCCATTTCAGTCCAGTCAGTTCTACTGATGATGCCAAAATCCAGTTTGTGTGTTCAAATGAAGACTGGAATTTGAAAATCAATTTCAATACACAAACTGAATGCGTGGTTGTCATGTGAAGTGACTGAACTGAAGTTGAATGCCTTTCAGCACCACTGTGCATATTTTCCATCTGCATTGAGCAAGCCAGCAAGCCAGCGCAAACGTTCACAAAACGGGTCTTCTTACACTTGCAGTCCTTGAGGCGCTCTGGCGTTAAACAAAGAACCCTGCTGCTATAGAGGATGTATTTGTAAAGAGCCCCTTCCTGTTGCCCTGGCTTCTGACTGCGCAAATGCACCGTCAGTTACTTATGAATCACACAAAGATTCATACAGATATACACGGACTGCTACACCACAGAGGGAGATTGTATTTTCGTGGCATAGAACACACTGTAATGGATGAAAAAGCTTGTCTGGGAGTTAATATGCATGTTTAGTGCAGTTAAGGCATGGTGTGATATACACACTTCGTCTTAATTTGTTCATCCTGAAGGCCCTGTCTGTGTGTGCCTTGGAGAACACTTTGGCTCTATATGTTTCACATATTTGGGGAAAAAAATTAGAAGTCCTTTTGGTCTCACTAGGAGTGTTCCTTTCCTCCTAATTTCATAGCGGTGGTCTTATCACAAGTGTAGCTGCTCAAAGCCCTGGGATGTATACCAACTCCTCATTGCATAGTTTTAATATTTAGACCAGCTTTAAAACTTTTATCCTTGCCCAGGTCTGTTGTTCTTCTTGACTTAGAATACAATTCCTCTCAGAGGTCTGGTGTTGCTTTGACATTAAGACCATGACCCATAAAAACAGTGGGCTCCGAACCCTCTCTCATGGATAAGGAAATGTGTCACAGATTGAAGTGAGATATCTATGTCTTATCTTTCCTTTTTTCTGTCTTCTTCCTGTCAGTATCTTGTCTCTTTTCTGCCTCCTAATTGTTGTCTGAGACACAATCCATGAGTGTCCATGTCTGCGTAATATTCTGTTAGCAGCCTTCACCCAAACTCCACCTCAAACACACATTTCACATTTTGGAATGATTGCATTGCTTGTGCTTGCTTCTTTAATTATGGTATTTAGAAAAAAAAAAAAAAGTGCTGTAGCCCATAATATAACCCTCTCCCCCCTCTCCCTTTTCTCCTTATTTGTCTGTTTTTCATCTCTTCCTCCTCCATCCCAAATACTTGTCTTCCTATCCATCCTCCCTCTGCACCTCTACCGACTCCTCCTCCCCCACCTTTCCAATCCATCACATTTCCCTCTTCCCACACTCTCCAAACTTTGAATCCTTGCACCTCTCACTCCTTCCTCCCTCGCTCCATGTGGGGTTTGCATTCGCCCAGGCAATGCTGGGTAAAGTAACCACAGAGACATCCAGAAAGAAGGATGTTGAGGAGGTTCAGAACCGCCACCGCCTTATCCCCATGGGACGCAAGATATACGAGTTCTACAATGCTCCAATTGTCAAGTTCTGGTTCCATACGGTCAGTGTCGGTTTCAGCAACACCACCTACATGCTCGGCTTCCTGTTGGCACTGTCACTGCTTACTGTATTTCTGCAACAGCATCAGATGCTTCTACTTTCACGCTGCCTCCATCGTCATTAACCTCCTGTTCCAACATGTCATTACCCAGGCTGACGGTGTGGCAAAGTTAAGTGTGAAGTAGATCAGGAGGCTGATGGAAGCAGCACTGAGAGAAATGTGTAGGAGAGTGAAGGAGGGAAAGGAAATGAATCACACAAGGTTTTGTATTGACAAAGTAAATATTGACTAAAGCTTCAGAGCCTTGCCATTGGGTTAACAACTATAATAAAAAAATATTAAATTAAGCTTTGGATTTTTTTATATATTTTATTAGAACATCTTAGATGAAGAATCTGTAACTCTAAATGTATTTGAAGTTTGTGTGGCTTGCGTGGTGCAGTATCTTCCTGCTATGTTTGATACAGGCTGATTTATTGTTTTCCTCGCCCGATCTCGGGCTGCCTCAATTTGCTTGCCCAGTGAAAGCATCTTTTTAGCACCGGAAGGGATTCCACTGTTTATTTATGCAGAGAAAATATTTTCACTGCTCTTTGTTTCATCCTGCTTTCTTCTCTCTGGCTATTCGCTCTCCTCCTCTTCTTCATCCCCCCCACTTCTCCTTTCTGCCCTTCAGGTTAAAGAGAAATATGGTACGGCTATCAATAATTGAGTCCAGATGGGGCCTTTATTCTGTTAGCCCATTTAGATTCATACCTATGAGCTGATGTGTGCTGTCCCGGTTTGAATAATTAGTTTTTATATGAAGCAAATGTACATGTTGAATGAGAATTTGGCTGCACGGACATTTCTAAAATCACTTTACCTGCTTACATTAGTGGAATGCTTGTTTTGCAACTGGAAAAACAGACGAGTGTAAGTGGAAATGGTGTTTTTTTTTAAACATTCAGGAGACACATACCTTGACACCAAATATCTGTTATCAAAGCCCGAAAAGCGTATTAATGGGAGGTGTAATGAGGGTCACTCCTTCAATAAATGTGCATTCAATTTGGGAAAAACTCCTTTCACTGAAGTCCTTTTGAGCAAATCTGTTTGCAAAGAGAGATTTGAATTTCATTCGTGTACAGTTTGCTAATGTGTCTCAAGCGCACAAACTCATGACCAAACTGATAGGCTGACTTTCCTCTGATGTTGTATCATTATACAGATGGCATATGTGGGCTACCTGATGCTGTTTAACTACATTGTCCTGGTCAAGATGGACCTGTGGCCTTCTCCTCAAGAGTGGATTGTGATCGCTTACATCTTCACCAATGGCATTGAGAAGATGAGAGAGGTACAATAGACTAGAAATGTAGAACTGTATTGACCTCAGACCTGCCTACTGGCCGGCAAAATGAAGACATACTGAAAGGTGTCTCCAGTGGCTTGTTCAGTGAGTTCAGTGTTGGAGGGAGGAGGCTAAGCATATGTCCATATCATCTAACTCTTATAGCAAATAGGTAAAACACGTAAATCAGAGAAAGAGAAACAAAAGAGTGTGTCAAACAGGAGGAGAATGGTGATGAGAGGTAGGCAGGGCATAGAAATGGGAAAACCAAGAAAGAAAGAGAGTAAATAGAATATACAGGTATGTGGCCATATTAAAAGATCATCCTTTGTGGCTTTGTTTGTACTGTAAGTATATGAAAAGCATTAATCATTGTGTCAGCTCATTCTGAGCTGTTAGATTCTCTGATAGGTGAATTCATGCTGCCCTCTTATGGTGGTCGTGATAGAGTGCATTTTTCTGTTCTTCTATTTTTGTCACTTTTTAGGCTCACAGTTTATTTTGGCCCTTTATAGTCTGTGTTTAATTAATGCCGCTTTCCATCATTTCTGCATTCTCGCATGATTATTTCCCTCTCATTTTCTATTACTTTTCCTCTAATCGACGTTTAGATCCTGATGTCTGAGCCGGGGAAGTTGTTACAAAAGGTGAAGGTGTGGCTTCAGGAGTATTGGAACATCACAGACCTCATGGCCATCCTCATATTCTCTGTCGGCATGGTCCTGCGCCTCCAGGAGCCACCGCTCATGAGTTATGGACGGGTGATTTACTGTGTCAACATCATCTATTGGTACATACGGCTGCTCGACATCTTTGGAGTCAACAAGTATCTGGGTCCCTATGTGATGATGATTGGCAAGATGGTGAGAAGAGGCAGGGGGAGGTTAACTCTGCGTGTCTATGTGTCCCCCTTTTATTTATATTATTTTCACATTTTTCTTCCATCACCTGGTCTGCATTTCTGTCTGTTTACGCTCTGACTTTGCTCAGCACGACAGTGTACTGAGTTTGATGATTGCAGGTTTAATCTGTAAGTGGTAAACAAGCCAAGGTCCAATAGAGCATCTGTGCCTCTTGACTTTATTGTTTGATCTTAGAGAGCTCAAGATCACAGCTGATACAGACACAGAGGCAAAATAACCGGGGGGGTGAAGATCCAATTCGCGATCATCTCGCTATGTACCAGTAGACACAAATTCTTTGATATCAAAATCCGCAGTTAGTTAGAGTGGTTTAAACTGACAATGATTTACTCACATAATTTGCATGTGTGATAAGCAGGTGTGAAGTCAAAGTAGTTCACAGGCGTAAACTGGCTTTCTGGCTCAGAATGAGCACACAGCCTGTCCGCACACAGTAAAGAGTGTGTGTTACCTGATTTGACATAAATCTATCTAATAAAGAAATTAAAATAATGCATTTTAGTTACAGCAAAAAGCATGAAACCGTGCTCTTACCAAAGTGTGTTTTTTGCCTGTCTTTCTGGAACAGCCTAAATAATTTTGATGCTTTATTCTGACAAAATACACGTCTGCATGTACAGTATGTGCCTTGTCATTTTTTTTTAAATAATAACTTTGATGACAACTGTTGGAGTTATTGTATGAACTTTCATTGTGTGTTATCATATCTTCTATTTGTATGAGTTGTTTCGTTTGTAATCCTGTTGGTTTGGTTTCACTTGGATGGGGACAAGCTTGTGATAATATTAAAGGAGCTTTCGAAGGAATACTGTGATTATTATCACAGGCTGTCCCAGCCACAGACACACAGAGAAACTCCTCATTGTTAAAATGGAGGACACCCCCAACCTCATATGCATACAAAGAGCTATCACATGAGTGCGAACACCTTTAGGTCACGTGAGGTTGCATCCATATATGGGGACTGTGGGAGTGTTGATTACTGTACGCTGTAACCGGAAGTACCTGTGGTCATGTGACTTCATTGTATGCAGGTGTAAATAAAAGCGGAGGGCAGCAGCAGCTCGGGTGAAGGTTTCCTCTCCTCTGTGTCTGAGGGACGCAGAGGGAGATCTCCTCCTCTGTGTCCATACGGGACGCAGAGGACGGCCTTCCCTTGCAAGTAAAATGCGAGTTGTGCGTTTGTTCCTTGTTTATTAGTTGTTAAAATGATCTTGAA
>VUQK01019414.1:13230-23518 GCA_015106715.1 Bujurquina vittata
GAATTCATTAATTAGTCTGACCAAGAGCCCACAACTATATACTAACTTTTCTTCTTGACAGTTAAGTGATTAATCAGCCACTGAGTGCAGCTCTACTGTCATTTTATGAGCGCTCTCTCCATGTGTAGGCCAACCCTCCATCATATGACCGATCAGAAGACCTGGCTTCACTGCTTTATTTGAATGAATCCAGTGTGATGCACTGTCTGAGGCAACGCTACGGAGGGAACCTCATCCATACCTACGCCGGACCCAACATGGTGGTCATCAACCCTCTCAGCATGCCCTCCATGTACTCGGAGAAGGTAAGCTAAAGACTGATGAGCTATATTGTGTATATATAGTTTTTTTTTTTGAAAGGCAGTTTTGTCGATCGTGTTAATATGTTCTATAAATAGATGAACTGAATCCTGCCTCAAAACAACTGTGGAGGCAGTTGAATAGTTCAGTCTTGCTTGTCAATCTTGATCAAGTTTTGAAAGAACACAGTTTGCACAGTATTGTGAAGGATGTGTGAGGAGTGAGTTAAATTCTGTTTAACTTTAAAAGTACACATTTTCATAACGGTGACTGACACAAATATCACTTGATTGCCCAAAAATGTAAATTTACAGCGCCATAGTGATAGTGGGTTCGAGTATGCTTTATCCCACTGCTGACTCGTAATTAGTGTCTCTCTATTTTTGTGTTTGTACTTGTTTCGCGCTCATGCATATATTCTTCTCCTGGTCATAAGGTGATGCACATGTTCAAAGGCTGCCGGCGTGAGGATTCAGCTCCTCATATCTACTCTGTGGCCCAGTCAGCCTACCGCAACCTGCTCACCACCCGGCAGGATCAGTCTATCGTGCTACTGGGGAAGTCTGGCAGCGGCAAAACCACCAACTGCCAGCACCTCGTCCAGTACCTCGTCTCCATTGCCGGCAGCACAGGAAAAATCTTCTCTGGTGATTACACGCTCAGTTTGAATTTGATATCAGGTTCATTTACAGTACCGGGACCTTTCGATGAGCTTCAATTTCAGCTAGATTTCTGGGGGTTTTCCTGCCTGCTCAGGTTTAATATTCCAATGGCTGATGCACAAATGTGTGGTAATGGGTCAGATGGTGCCTCTCCTCTTTGTAGCTTACACGTTACCTCAGTCCATCTTAGATGAGCTTCGGACCAGAAGGGTCCCTGAGCCTGGAGATCACAGTCATTTCAGTGCTGCTTAAAGTCTTGTGTGTTGCATTAATCCTTAGTCTGTACAACATTTGGTATTATGTACTATGTAGCACTGTTGCCAAGTGCTTGCTCATAGGGGGGGGGTCATTTGATTGCTGGGTTTTCTTTATATCATTGTAAGGTCTCTATTTTTACAGTATAATGCACCTTGAGACGACTGCTGTTGTGATTTGGTGCTTTATAAATAAAACTGACCTGAATTGAATATAAATAGTACACTACCAACAACTGCTATACACTGTCAGAGCATTAAGTCCACATAAACGTCATCAATTCTTTGTCTATAAAAGATGTGGACATATTTCTCAGATGTTTAACGTGAATCATCAAGAAGTAGAACAGATGGTGGGTCCTCTGTAAAACGCTGATGGCTAGTTTGCAAATGAATCTACAAATAATGGGACGACTTATTGTTTTGGTACCAACAGCTGAGAAGTGGCAGGCGGTCTACACCATATTGGAGGCATTTGGGAACAGCTCTACCACCATGAACACCAACGCCAGCCGCTTCTCCCATGTTGTCTCCCTAGACTTTGACCAGGCTGGGCAGGTGGCCTCTGCCTCCATCCAGGTAACAGACACAAACATATACACAGCTGACAGATCTATACTCATACCTCTTTTCAACCAGATAGATAAATTCATGTTGTTTCTGCTGCTTAGACGATGTTGCTGGAGAAACTGAGGGTGAGCAGACGACCTGAGGGGGAATCCACGTTCAACGTCTTTTACTACATGATGGCTGGAGCCGACAGCAGCCTCAGGTGATGCCTGGAGTTATTTTTTGATGCAGTTTTAGTAGCAGAACGATTTTGATTTTGGTTTTGCTTCTAAATGGTGTCATTCAGTTGCAGGAAATCCTGTTAACAGGATCATTGATTTGACCCACCTGTGTTGTGTTTTCTGGACAGTGACATCATTTTCACAATTTAACCGCTGTATGCCAGTGCAATAGGTTTGAAATGAAATGGTCAGCAATCAGTATCATTCTGATTGAAGGTAACTGTCATTTGTAATTCAATCTATATATAAAAGTGGCTCTAATTTCTTACTGATGACATATTTTTGTTCAGGTCCTTGAATTAAAGCTGACTCTTCATAATTTTATCTCTTTACAGCAGCACCGTAGATTTGACGCGAAACAATAAAGATGTAGTTGGAGTGCAAATTGTATCACTGTCAAAAGATTTTGTGGAATTAAATCTTATAAAATCTCAGTATATTACTGTCATACGGAGAGAAATCATACCTCAGCTTTTGGAATTTGTCAGCACAAGTGTATACTTTTCAGACATCGCAAATTTAGCAAGAATATTTGGTAACAATATAACAAGTGTTACAGCTCGGATACACCTGTAATCCATGATGTTTATACAACAGCACAAAAGATCCTTTAAGCTGTAATGAGTCAGTGTTGTTAGTGGACACAGTAATAGTATTGTAGCCCTGTTAGTCTTTTGAGCTGTATTGTTACATGTAACACTTTAGAACTGGCCCAGACTCTCTTGTTGTGCACCAGTGCTGTTTATGATTTTGTGTAACCCAATTGAAGGAAAAAACACATTTTATTCACAGCGGAACATAGAAAACACATCAAACATTTAAATTGAGACAATGTACCATTTTAAGAAAAGTTCATTTTGAATTTGCAGCCACACATTTCAAAAGAGCTGTGACAAAACAAAACCCATTATGGAGCATCCTCTCTTCCTTTAACAACAGTTCCCAACGTGAACGTCTGGGAATGATGAAACCTGTTGCATGGACTTTTGGAAGCGGAATGTTGTCCTATTCTTGTCTGATGATTTAATAGGCCAGTTCAGCACCCACACTCTTCTACTATGTGCCCATGCTGTTGCAATAGATGCAGGATGTTGTTTAGCACTACCTTGTTAAAATATGCAAGGTTTTCCAAGAAAATGACATTATCTGGATGGGAGCGTATGTGGCTCTAAAACCTATATATACTTTTCAGCATTGATGTGCAAGCTGCCAATTTCATAGGCACTTATTACATCCCCATATTATGATTATGAGCACTGATAATAAGCTGGATGATAAATAGTAAATTTATACTCAATTTTGAGCACTTTTGCCATTCACACACACAATCTGATGAATGCATAAGGGCAACTCAGTGTTCAGTATCTTACAAAACGATACTTTAGCACATGGACTGTAGGAGTCAGGGATTGATCCACCAACCTTCCGATTGGTAGAGGTATTCCGTCCCATCTTTAGACCAGAAGATATGGCGTCGGCAAAGAATTTCACAATTTTATTTGTGTGACCACAGAATAGTTTTCCATTTCGCTTCAGCCCATTTAAAATGATGATGGCTCAGAGAGGACAGCTGCTTTTCTGGATCATGTTCATATATGGCTTCTTCTTTATGTGATAGAACTTGTGTGCATGTGTGGATGAAACAACAGACAGTAATTTCTGGAAGTGTTCCTGAGCACATGTGATGATTTCTGTGACAGAATTATGCCTGTTTTTAATGCAGCACCACTTAAGGGCCTGAGTATCAGGGCCATCCAATCTTTTTGGCCTTGTCCCTTGCACACAGAGATTTTTCCAGATCTTTTGAATGTTGATGATGTTATGTACTGTAGATGATGAAATGTTCAGCAACATTTCCGGCAGTTTCTTTTCAGTACCACTTACTTTTCCGGCCTTTTGTTGCCCCGGTCTCAACTTTTTTGAAATGTGTTGCTAACATCAAATTCAGAATGACCTTATTTTTTTTCTCCAAATTTTTTTTTCAGTTTGGGTTTATTTTACAAATATTTACAAATCACCACATTCTATTTTAATTCTTTTAACAGCTTCCCAACTGTTGTAGAATTTGGATTGTACATCAGAACATCAGAATCAGCAATCGAATTAAGAAAGTTATCATTAAAAAAAAACTTGCTTTGTAGATACTGTGGATATTCATCTGTTTTGATACACTATATTGCCAAAAGTATTAACTGAGTTCAGGTGTTCCAATCACGTCCATGGCCTCAGGTGTATAAACCAAGCACGTAGGCATGCAGCCTTCTTCTATAAACATTTGTGAAAGAATGGGTCGCTCTCAGGTGCTCAGTAAATTCCAGCATGGTGCGGGGATAGGATGATACCCATGCAACAAGTCGAGTGAAGAAATTTCCTCACTACTAAATATTCCACAGTCCACTATTAGTGGCATTATAAGAAAGTGGGAATGCAACTGGAATGACAGCAACTCAGCTACGACAACTATGACAAGTTCATGCTCGCAACTTTGTGGGAACACTTTGTGGATGGCCCCTTCCTGTTCCAACACAATTGCACACCAGTTCACAAAACAATACAAGACATGGCTGAGTGAGTTTGGTGTGGTAGAACTTGACTGGCCTGCACAGAGTTCAGATCTCAACCTGGTAGACTGCCTTTGGGATGAATTAGAGCAGAGACTGTGAGCCAGGCCTTCTCATCCAGCATCAGTGTGTGACCTCGCAAATGTGCTTCTGGAAGAAGGGTCAGAAATTCCCATAAACACTCCTAAAACTTGTGGAAAGTCTTCCCAGAAGAGTTGAAGCTGTTCCAGCTACAAAGGGTGGCGAGACATCATATTTAAACCATATGGATTAAGAATGGATGTCACTCAGGTTCAAACGTGTGTGAAGACAGACGAGTAAATACTGTACTTTTGGCAATATAGTGAATGTGCAACAATTGAAAAGAGGCTTCAAAATTTCTCTGGCACTGAAGAGCTGTTTCCTGTGTCTTTCCTCCAGGACGGAGCTTCACTTTAACCACCTGGCCGAGAACAGTGCTTTTGGGATCCTACCACAGTCTAAGGTAATCACAGTAGATGGTTCAGCTAAGGCCTGTCTGTTCTTAGGCTTTGTCTGTTTTTCTTGCATTTTGCTGAACCCAGTGTGAGGTCTATTGATAAACTGTGCGGATAAACGCAGCTGTTTATTGAAACATACCACCCTCGCCTCAGGGGTCAGTAAAGTTTGATTCGATTTGATCTCCTTCAGCCTGAAGATAAGCAGCGAGCCTCGCAGCAGTTCACTAAACTGCAGGCAGCCATGAAGGTGCTGGGCATCTCAGGTGAAGAGCAGAAGGCCCTTTGGCTTATCCTCGGTGCCATTTACCACTTGGGGGCTGCAGGGGCCACTAAAGGTAGGAACTTCTAACCTGTTTGACTGCAAATACCAGATCTTGACTAGTGAGATGTCAGTTTGTTTGTTCATGTGTGACAGTCAGACATGTCCAGGAGCAGCAGTTTATTATCTTTGTCAGAGTATGAGTGTTTTTTTTACTGTTGTATCAGCTTCAAGGCCAGTTAAAATTCCACTTACCTCCAAAGAAGAAGTATCTTTGTTTTTATCAGTCTCACCAAGTATGTGTGCCAACAAGTATATTTAACCATTGGTGCTTGCAGATGGAATGGGCCATAACCAGAGGAGTATTTGGAGAATTTGGCAGGACTGGCTCCTGGTCTACACACGAGACGATATTATCTGTGTTTGCTTGTAACATTGAAAATACTCCGTGACTGCACATTTTTAAAAACATACAGGCTTTCCAGCTCATTTGTCTGCTTCTAAAAAACATCCCAGCAGCTGTGGCAACCCTCAACACCCGCTTATTAAATATGATGTTAGTCACTGTTGCATTCTTTAATTCATGAATGTTTGAGAAAAGAAAAGGGAAAAACAATAAGCACTATAAAATCCTTTTAGCCTCCTGCTGTGAGGTCTTTAATTAAATAAACAGCTCAAACATATTAAGGCATTAATGCTCGCTCGCACGATAAGAGTCAGCACCTTCGAGCCATTCTCTGATGAAAATTGGTGGTGGTTCAAGTATCTTCATGGGTGATGGGGAGGTGGAGCATGAGGGGAACTAGCGCGGTACCAGCTGTTATGTGGATGTTGTACCAGGCTGTCAAGGTGAAGAGAGATCTGAGGCAGGAGGCAAAGCTTTCCAACCCTCACCTATGGTCATTTGATATGGGTAGTGTGCACACAGGCAGCTGAAATGAGTTTCCTCTGTAGGGTGATTGGGCTGAGCCTTAAAGATAGGTGAGGAGCTTGGACATCCAGAGGGAGATCGAAGTAGCGCTGCTGGTCCCCTGTGTCAAAAGCAGTCAATTGAGGTTGTTTGGGCATCTTCTTAGGCACCAGCCCTTGGAGGTTTCGCTGGCACACCCAACTGGGAGGAGACTATGGGGTCGATCAGGAATCTATTGGAGATATTATGTATCTTATCTGACCTTAGGATCTCCTAAGATAAACAGGAAAATTTTGCTGGCGCAAAAGATGGCTGGAGTACCAGATTGAGCACTGGTCCACTCCCAGTAAAGGAAGCTCTGAAACTTACAATTGGGATGATGTGATGACAACAAATTGACAAAAGTCTAAAATGATTTTTTTACTAAATGGGCATTTTGACTTGTCTCTGTAACACGATACTCTTAAGCTTGTAATTTAAGCGTAGAACATTTTAAAGTCTCCTGCATTTTGGTCATATTCTCATATCTCAGTGTCCCAACAAGTGTTTCATTCTTTTTCCAGCAAATAGCTTCACTGCTCTGCCAACCTCTCATTCATGTCTTTTTCCTCAGTACTTTCATGTTAATCACATGTCAAATGCTCAAATTGCCATAAACTGTATAGCATCAAATGCAAATTCTTCTTGCAGAAGTTGAAAAAAATTAATTGAAAGTGGAGTTTAATTTCTACCACTGGCCACTAGGTGTCAGGTTTGACATATGAATGTATTGCTTTCTCTTGTAGGCATGCTCACTACAACAGCAAAAGGTACTGCAGAACTTTCCATTCGATGTAGTTTAACGTCATGCTGATTTTACAGTTATGGCTGTGGAGAATGGTGTCGTAAATGTTTACAGGTCACTCATGTTTACAAAGGAGTATTTTCTCACTCAGTCTCATGTTAAGCCTTCGAGGTGTTTCTGGTCATGCTCTGTGCAGGCCAGTCAGTCCGTCTTCAAACTGATAAAAATATTTCTTATAGAGTTGTTTTTGTACAAGCTCAGAGTACAACATTATGTTGAAGCAATAAAGGGCCTTTAAAGTGCTGCATAGCTGGACTCAACGTTATTGTCTATATCCAGTCTATTATATACCATTAACCAGTAAACCAAGAAAAAACAAACTGATTGCTGATTTGCAACACAAAACAGATGAAACAACAGACCAGTGTGTGCAGCATTGTGCAATGTACATGACTGGTTAATGCATGCTGAGCTCATACAGAGAAACAAATGCAGCCTGAGTAAAAATGCTTTTATGGAAGCAAAAATAATAAAAATATATTTATATATAATACCTAAATCATGAAAGTCCATAGATAATTCTCAAAAAAAGATTTTTAAAAATCAAGTCTGTTTTTATGTCTCTAAATGTGGATCAAATTCTGCATTCTGTTTTTATACATATACACAGCATCCAAACATGTTTTGGAAAATGAGTTTTATATCAGTCTCCATATCTTTATTTAATTAGAAGGTTCCTTGACCTTTAAAATCTTGCAATCTGCAAAAAGAAGGCATCATTGCACAGAAAAAAGTTTCATTTCAACAGAATAAATGTATGTTGTATTTGCATGTAGCCCCTTTGCAGTCACTAACATTGTAATTGCCAACTGTAATTTTGTCTCCATAACTGTAACTGATTACAGTTCCTCACCCAGAGTACAAAAAGTCTGTTACGGCTTGAACAATTTTGAAAGTCTGTAGACTGGAGTGGCTCTGACTTTATTTAGATGATATTTTTTACACCTACTAAATTAATTGTCTTTTAGCCCACAGAAGACATTTACTGTCCACTGTGTGGTTCTGTGACATGTCAGGTTTCTCAGCTAGCTCTTCCAAAGCATGATGGTGGGTTGTCAGCGTTGTTCAGCCAGTTTGTTTTCCTGTATCTGTGATGAAGTGATGAATCCATAAACTGTTATCTCTAACCCTCCTCTTTTTACTTGCATGTTTGCATGCTGCGCCCTATCAAACGCAGACGGAGATGAAGGTAATGGAAAAAACTACACACAAGTTGTTGACCCTTTTTTACTTAAAAAACTTTATTTCAGAGCCTCTCTTGTTTGTGTTTTCTGTCTTAATGCCTTTATCATTCTTTCCAGCCCCTAAGTCATTAGCATTTTTATTGTTTCTGCCCCTCCTCCTCTTCTCCTCATCTCGTTCTCTCTTGTCTTTTTGTATTTTCTTCATGACGGCTTTCTCTGCTTCCCGTCTTCCTTCCTCCTGTTCTGTAAGATGAAAATCAGAACTTTTCTGTCCTTTTAAACTGCTCTCTCTGATGCCTCCCCTGTCACCTGTATTCGACTCCTGTCATGCTTCTACAATTCTAAAGCTAGCAAAGTAAAGCTTGTTCATTTTCACATCTCATGCTCCTGTTCTAACTTTCTACCACAGACGTTGTATTTCCCAGGAAATTTATGCTTGGCAGTGACCCCATTGGTTTCTCTGGTGCTGTGTCTAAGCACTTTGATTTGGTGTTGTCATGAATCCTTGGTTCATTCTAATACATTGGCTTTGAATGGCTTCCAGACTAAATGGAGATGCTCTCCTTTTGCAGATAATCGTGCAAAAACAGACTGAGAGTCGGGATCCGGTTAAACGTGATTAGCTGTCATTTCCATCATATATCTCAGAAAACACCAGATTCACATTTTATTTTTATTTATATAATATATAAATAAAATTCATTTACATTAAGTCAATTGCAACATATTCACAAGTTGACTGTTAGAAAGCCAGCAGTCACCTGAATACAGGTTCATCAGGTTCCCTAACGTATGACACCTTTTATTTGGGCCACTACATTTTTCTTGTCTCTAGATTTGTGAAGAATTCTCAACGTAGTTTTTCTATTTACTCTGATTAAATATGCATGAAAATGTCCCAGTGCCAAATCCGGCACTGTTTCAACAACTGATCCGCTGCCAGCTGTTTCATTCTAGGGTTGCAAGTACGCTGACAGAAATACACACCTGACAGTTTGGCTCATGTGGCCGGCTGATCGAGATAGTTCATACAGACCGCAGTGAATCAAACTCCAAGCTCAAGCTTGTAAAGTGCACTTATTGACAGAACTGATAAATTCCTACAGAGTCCTGTGGCTTTATATGCTCTATAGTAACCTCGTGACTAGTTAATTGACTTTGATGCGTCTAATTTGTAGGAGACCTTTTAAATGTGAGAGATCAGGAAATCAAAGGATTTCTGTGGAGCGAATAAACTTGTTACTTAATGGACTCTCATTTGATTAGCGTTAGGGCTTTATAAGCCCAGTAAAATCTACCAGCTGAAGGAGCATTCAGTATTAGACGCCCGAGAGAATGATGTGTGCTGCCATGTTTTGTAGGGCTAAACTGATATTACACAATAAATCAGGACAAGGCTGGACTGGACACCCATGACACTGCACAGGAGCATCTTTTATTAAGATTAGATATTCATCTTCTACTACTGTGAACACACATTTTTCAGTCAATCATGAAAAAATCCTTTTCCCCCAAGGCAAGTAGTCAATAATTGGGGTGTATAAACTCATAGATGTGGATCTGACTGCATCCTGTTCAGTTCAGGTTTCTTTATATAGTGCTAAATCACAAAAACAGTTGCCTCAAGGTGCACACAACACCACAGCACAAACAATTACAATCAGGCTTGTTTAAACTGCTAATGGAGAGCTAAATGCTCTATTATTGCAGAATCTTAGGCTCAGTTGTCATTTAATTTCAACTGTCAGTTCTTGCAGTTTTCAACAATGTTTTTCATACCCAAGAAAGCTCCTGTCAGTGGTGGAACGATAACACCTGGTTTGGGTAAATCGAGCTGTCATGAAGTGGTTGAAGGCCAGGACTACGGTTGTTACTGAATTTGGATTTTAACAGTTGCAGTTTAAGTTCTTGTCACCTGTACTGTGCCTCAGAAATCTTACCTAAATTTGCATCAGAAGGTAGAGTGGGGGGGGGGGGCCGGGACCCAATTATTTGTCCTTCTCGCAATTTGGAAGGTTTTTTTCTTTTTAAAGAAATAGAAGTT
>VUQK01019428.1:4112-17480 GCA_015106715.1 Bujurquina vittata
TGTTTTGTTGTTATAGTTTTTTTTTTTTTTTAAATTGTTGTTATGTGAGCTGTTTTGCTAATCTTCTCTATGTCTTACAGGGAAGGCTTGAATACCTGGTGAAATGGAAAGGATGGGCAATGAAGTGAGTGTATTTTTTAATTTGGTTTTTATCTACTGAAGATTTGTATAAACTGTAATTTGGTGCAATTAATGTGTGTGTGTGTGCGTGTGGTTTTTCTTCACGTGTCTGCATTTTTGTTCAGGCACAGCACTTGGGAGCCGGAGGAGAACATCCTGGATGACAGACTGATTTTGGGGTTTGAACAAAAGTAAGTCAAGCTGCTTCATTAGGAGCCCTGCACGCACTTTGAGTAATCAGTCTTCTTTTTTTTGTCCATGTTTTCATTGTGTACTAAGTGTAAAATTTTGGCTTTTTTTTTTTCCTCTCCTTGCTACATCTTGCATTTCCTGTCCTTCTCTACTGCCCATGTTGAAAATAAGAGCAAAAGGAAGCCTAACTGTGTTCAAGCATGGCTTCAGAGATGCTCTTTGTACTCACTCGCTCTCCTTTCACACGCACCTACAGCTTTCATGTCTGTCAGCTCTTTCAAGTCATCATATTCGCTCTCATTGTGTCGGTTCTCTTTTTTTCGTGTGTCTTTTCATTTGTGGACCGTGCTGTTCTAACTGTCACTTCTTTTTATAGAGAGCGGGACAGAGAATTGCACGGGCCAAAGAAAAGGGGACCAAAACCCAAGAACTTTGTTGCAAAGGTAGTGTTTTCTGAATTTGTTTTGATGTTCCTCCATAGGGATGAGCTTCTGCATTTAAAGTCATAATTAAAAGATTTACAGCTGGATGCTTTTCATGTCGGAACATACAAATTGCCTAAAAGGCTGAAATAATCCACATTAATTTATGCAACTTTGTTGCAATCTGTACTTTTGTTGGGTTTGCATCACCCTGCAACAAACAAAGTGGAACATTCTGTTTGTGGTTTCTGCTGTTAAAGCTGAAAAAAGATTAACCTTCCTGAACTTCAAACACTGTTTGAAGTTTATTTTGATTTACACACTCTGTGTGTCTTATCTTTGGCAAATGACATGAAAAGAAGTGTGAGCTGCAGGGACGCATTTGTCCTGTGCTGCATTTCTGCTGAGGCACACTGCAGGCAGGTGTTAAAAAACAGCAACTTTGGCCACAGAAAAGTGCTTTCAGACGCTTTAAAAGCACTGACTACGATATCTAATGCACCGTGTTTTGTAAGCCAGCCAATCTGTGGAGCTACACAGGTTTTCAGGCATTATTTATATAGCAACAATAACAAGATAATAACAGAGTAGACACTTTTGACTGAAGTAACATTCACCATTGAACTTTAGGATGTTGGATGCAACTAAATACAGTCAACCTCTCCTTGTAAGCACAGATTTTTATTAGTTTAAGGACCCCATTAAAACTAACTGTAGTTTAACATAGGCTAAAAATTTATGGAAAGTGTACACTTTTTAAGCATTAGTTACAACACAGTCATCCAAAAAGCATTTTAATGACTAGTATAAATCATTTTAACTCCAGTGTTCCCAAAAAGACTTACTTGAGTGGGTGCCCATGCTTAGACAGGCGCCAGCTCCACCCTGTATAACTGTAGCTAGAATGAGCTCGAGCAGAAGGAGAACTAGTTTACACACTGCTCCACCGAGCTCACCCAGGCTGCAGAGCACAAGAAGTTGAGGGGAAGTTCCAGTGCAGAGTATGTTGAAAGAGGTTTAAATAATAAAGCTCACTTAGTTTCTTAAATGTATTTTTGCCCCCAGGGTCGTGGCCATAAAGGAGAGACTAGCGGTCGCGCCTCAAATAGCCGCCAGACCGCGTCGCGCCCCACTTCGTCCACTTCCAGTCGGGCAGCTTCCTCCTCCTCCTCTGCCTCACCTCATCATGTACCATCGTCCTCCAGCTCAACTGTCGCACCTTCTCCTAAACTCAACTCACTTGCAGCCACCCACAAACTGAAGAAAGACATTCACCGTTGCCACCGGATGTCCCGGCGCCCTCTGCCTCGCACTGACCCCATGGCGACCACTTTCTCCAGTCCTGGTGGCTTCCCCTCCCGCATGCATGTCTCCCCATTCTCTGAAACCGTCCGCATCCTTAACCGTAGAGTGAAACCCCGAGAAGTCAAGAGAGGTCGAATCATCCTCAATCTGAAGGTCATTGACAAAGCGGGTAGGGGTGGCACAGCTGCAGGGAGTAGGAATATTTCAGCAGGACGTCATAACATCCCATCCCGCAATCGTATCATTGGGAAGAAGGGAGAAGCCCCATATAGACCTTTCCAGCCTCCTCTGAAGATGCTGGGGTTCCCGATGTACGGGAAGCCATTTGGGCTGCAGTGTGGAGGAGCTGTGCCTTTTCACTCCCACCCAGGTTCATGCTCCAGCACAGGAGCTAGGGACAGCCGCACCACCTCTTCTCAGTACCAGTCACCTCCTTCTCCTTCCAGTTCCAGTGGGTCTGAAGGAAAATCTCCCACCAATGCTACAGCTGCCCAGTCTCAGCCTGCCACTGGGGCCTCACCTGCTAGCAAGGATCCCAAGTCCAGTAAACCTCACGCAGAGACCCAGAAGAGCCAGAGCACCAAGCCCTCCACCCCTGCCCTGTCCTTGGATGCAGACCAGGCTGCATCATCATCACCCTTCCTTCCCGCCTCTCCTTCTTCTTCAGTTGAAGATGACGAAGGCGAAGGTGCCCCGGACCGTCCAGTGCCCACAGAGGAAGGCAGAAAAAATCCTCGCCCACGCAGGGTTAAACACCAGTTGCCCATCGCGCTTCCCGCTGCCACTCCAGGGGACCAAATCTCTCCCCCTGCTGAACCCCAAAGGGTGCCTGCTGAGGGAGACCCCGACTGGCACCCTGAAATGGCGCCGAGCTGCAAGGATGTCGTGGTCACAGATGTGACCACCAACCTTGTCACCGTCACCATAAAAGAGTTCCCCTCCCCTGCCTCTACCCCTGCTTCGCCTTCTGCTAGCCCCGAAAATGCCTCTTCCCCTGCTCCTGTCACCGCCTCCGATGACGCCTCCCCAGCGAAGCCATAAGGACAGACATTATGAAGTTGATTGCCATAGACGAAAGAAAAAAATGTCATACCAGTGTTGCCACTTCAGCCCTCTTCTACCTTTACCTTAAAGGGTATGTCCATAGTTGTGTAATGATTAATGAAATATAACCTGACACCGCCCAGCCATTGAATAGCTAAAAAAAAAGGAGCATATTTTTTTTAGAAGAATTGTATAAATTTGAGATGGGGCAGCTAATACGCCCTTCTTGTCATTAATTGCCATATTTTGTCCACTTGCACAGCACTGACTCTTTGACTGGGAAGGAAATGGTGTTAATTCTCTTTCACCTGCTTCAGACATGCTGAGTTTAGCTTGTTTGGTACAATGTAATATTGTCCTAAGAGTGGAGCCTTTGCCCATTTGGTGTGCAGGTTAAACTTTTAGAAAGCATACCAAGTCTGTGTGGAAGAAACCTAATATTTAGATGTATGCTCTGCTCTGGAGGCTGCTGTGAGCAGCCTCATTGGAAGTTCAACTCATTGATGATACCTGATTTGAACTTAACACAGTTGGACTCTCAGATATTGCATCAATACAGCGAGGTAAATGCATTTGACTGCATCAGAAAAACAACCTATTCTATGTATTGTCAGTTTTTCAAGGCCTTTTCCTCTTGCTCTCTTGAATGCACATGCATATACATACAGTATGAGTAAGTATTTATATGCACGCACAACCGTAAAGGCTGCAAAAGAATATATGAAAAAACAGTAAATTTTTTTAAGTTATTGCTGCTCTTGCAGTCTCTCCTTACTTGCCTTGTTTTCACTCAGACCCCACCACCACTTTGACTCTGTAACGTCCACCAAGACCCTAAACTGGCCTACAGTTAATTTTGACAGTTCTTTATGCCGTAAACGTGACAACTTCTCAAACTATCTACTAGGTCTAGAAGGTCCATGAGCTGAACACAGTTCAGACTGAAGCCGTCGACAAAATGCAGCTAAATATAGAAGTTGACTCTATGGCAGGTGTTTCAAGTCTGTGGAACATGAATCCAGGCAGCTGTGGCTTGTTCAATGTAGCGACTGTTAAGTTTATTTATCTTCCACTTTGACAGGTAAAATGTTTCCCATGCTTTCTTCCTGTGGATGTTGCCAGTTTTTCCTTAATGCTTTAGAACTGTTCTTTATTAGAATGTGCTCTAGTAGTAGTGTCAGTAGAAGTGCTTTATTCAGGCTACCCATAGGGCTAGTGCAGGAACTGGAGGACATGCATGCGTCTTTTCCACTGATACAGAGCTGGTGCATAGCTACTTCCAACTTGGGTGCCTTACGAGAACAATTCCACGGATTCATAACCGGACATTGCATAGGGTTATGTAGCAAAGGCTGGGGTAATTTATATGGGAAGAAGAATATCTAGGCTGAGGCACCAGGCGGCCCGGGGTCACGTCCGATCTGTGGCCATTTACTGCACGTCTTCCCCCATCTCTCTCCCCCCGCTTTCCTGTCTCTCTCCACTACAACCCGTCAAATAAAGCTGCAGAAAGGCCAAAAAAAAAGGCTGCATTTGTGAATCACTGGTGGCTTTCTTGTGGTAGTCACTTCAAGAGACAACAGTGGAGACAACCTTTGGAGTTTTCAGTTTTGTGGCACAGCTGTCTTCCCCTTTTCAGACACATTAGAGAGGCTGCCCGTCAGTAGGATCACAGTGCAGTTAGATAGCGGGTCAGGGAGTTGGGTGGGTAGAGAACCTGCTTGATCTCTAAAGCTTTGATCCAACGCCCTTGTGGTCCTGACTGTAAACCTTTTGTCAGGTACATTAACCAGAGGTTGTTTGCAGCTAAATCCCTTAAGCTTAACAGTGATCAAAGGTCCTGATCTTATCTTCAAATGCATCAGAAGTACTTTAAAGAAACCTCTACAGAGCCCTTTACACACACACTTTTTTTCTTTCCTGCTCTTTCGAGACCCTCCCAGACCTCGGCTCTTACTCTGCTCTGTCTACAATATGTGTTACAATATTAAAAGCTTCCGCATGTGTTGCCTTAGAGCTCACTCTCAGCTGCACTTTGGGAAACTTTGACCTCACCCCACTTTGGCTCTTGTCAAACAGAACACCTGAAAACTCCATTAAATCACAACTCTAGCTGGGTGACTTTAAGGATTGCATTGTTGCAGACTGTAGTAACATTTTAACGGTTTTCTTTCGTCGTCTTTTCCAGAACGTTCCCGTCATATACTGAATGGTTCTAGTTGTTGTCAATGCTGTTTCAGTACTCTCTCATAGGTTACACATGGAAGGATTTATTCCAAAGTGACACATCCATTACACGAAGAAAAGGAGAAAAACGGTCAAATTTAAATTGATGTATTTTTTAATAATGGCAGTACTTAAATCCTTATTTGACACAGTGAAAACAGAGTGCTCATATATTTTCTAGAATTATTTTCTTCTCAAATGGATATATTGTAATTTGGAATAGATTTTTTCATCTACTCTATCTCTAATATCTTTAAGTGGTGGATAGAAGTGACTCTTGCAGTTGGTAGATTTGTAAGGTATTAGACTGCTAAGCAATGCTTTTTTTTTTTTATTCTTTCTCATACGGGGTTGCACAACTCAACTTAGTAGCCTGTCTTTCAACCAAATAGGGCTCTTGATTTTATCGTTTCAGTTTTATAAAGCTTGTTTTCCCCTCTTTCATTGTTTTGCATTTCTGTGTGATCTAATTTTAAGTGCTAGATTCATTTGGCACTAATTAGAAGAAAAAGAAGGATCCTTGTTTAAATGAATGGATAAAGATGCTTAATGAAATGAAAACAAGCATTTTGTTGTTTGTACTGTACTTAAATACTTTTTTGAAATATGCATAATGTTGTCAATGTGATGCTGTTTATTTGAATGCCATTTTATTATTATAATTTTTTTTTAGTAGTCCAATATGGGTTTGATCAGAAGGACGACTCCAGCTGATTTTATGTGTCAAGACTGCAGTTTTGTCCGTTTTTATGCTAATATGAATTATGTACATTGTATTGATGCTAAAGACGAGGAGTTGGAGGATAATGACATTGTAATGTATCTGAACTTCTGAAGCATGTTTTACAAACCCTTATTGTACAGATTATGTATTCAGTGTCATGTTACCTGTTATTGTTGTTGCTTTCTGTGTGTTTCTCGTACAAAGCTTTTAATTAAAAGCTCTCTAAAAAGCTTCATTTTGCTTTTACGGCTGTTTTAGTGTTTTAACATAAAAAGTAGAAAGAACTTCAACATTTTTAATCCATTCCAGATCTTTCATCCGTTTAATTTGTCGTGGGATAGTAAAGGAACAGATCTTACCTTTCTATGAAACAGTTTTTCTCTCAGGTGTCCAATTACTTTTGGGCTACAGTCACAGGACGCTGCAGTTCTCTGAAGATTGTTTTCATAGGAATTATGAGGGCAAGTAGCAGCTATATCTGCTGCTAATCAAAGTGTGAGCACCTCTATCGAAACAGAGGTTTGGCAGTTTGCTGGTCTGGAGCATTCGGTGTGTGTGTTAACACAATCCCACAATTGTGTTTTAGCTAGTTCAGCCCAAGCTGAGAAGCTGCAAAACTCCCAAGAGCTTTATCTCACACTCTGCAGGTGTCAGCATGTTAAATATTAAAATTCATGATGGCGCAATTGGATTGGACAATCCAGGAGAAAACCCTCTAAACAAACCACAGGACTTGTGGAATAATGTCATTTGAACAGACAAGATCAAAGTGGAGATGTTTGGCTTTGATGCACAGCACCACATTTGGCAAAAACCAGACCGCATATCACCTCAAACACCACATACCAACTGTTAAACATGGTGGCGGAGGAGTGATGATTTGGAGTTGCTTTGCAGCCACAGGACCTGGGCACCTTGCAGCCATTGAGTCAGCTATGAACTCCGCTGTATACCAAAGTATGCTGTAGTCAAATGTGAGGCCGTCTGTCTGACAGCTAAAGCTTGGTCAAAGCTGAATGAGGCAACAGGACAATGAGGCCAAGCACAGCAGCAAATCTACAACGGAATGAAAAGGAACAGAATCATTAATGAATGTGTGCAAAACTCAGTGAACTAAAACAACATTGTTGAAACGAGTGGGCAAAAATTCCTGCATAATGATGTGAGAGTGATGAAATCATAAGGAAACTGATTACTTCAAGATATCACTGCTAAAGGTTGTTGTACAAGCCGCTGAATCATGTGGCATGCTTTTTCACAAGACTGCATAGAGTGTCCTGTATGCAGAAAAACTCCCTTTTTAAATACTTTTTAAACAATGAGTGCAATTTTTAAACCCACTCAATTAAAGCTGAAAGTCTGCACTTCAGTTGCAGCTCCATCGTTTGTTGTATAATCCACTGTGGTAGTGCACAAAGACAAAACCACAAAAAAAAAAGTGTCATTGTCCAAAAGCCTGTGCACCTAACTGCATCAGACAAGAAATGGAGAGGAAAATGTTTTTACACCAGACCTGCAAATCAGACAAAATCTCTGAATTTGTCACCCTGTTTTTTCACATCTATTCATATTCATAAGGAGCTGGCTGTGCAAGGAGTGTACAGGGACCATCAACACACAGGCATGTTTAGAATAACATGCTTTCATACAGTGTCACACATATGTAGCAGGCCTCTCACAGCCAGCTGCACAGTGACCAGTGGTGTTAGTCCAGGTTTTTTTTTAAAGAACATTGGTTGTACTTTGTTGTGTGGCTTCATAACATAATTGGAAATTGTTGGTGTTCCAATAACATGTTTTGTGGCAAATCTGCCACTTTCTCTTGTAAATTTTGCTACTTTCTTATTGTAAATGAATCACTTAGTAGACTCAGTAGCTTAAAGAGTTATTTTCATTAACAAAATGTGCAGATATTAAAAATTCACGTTGTTGTACTGATATTTATTTTTTTAGCACAGATGGTTAATTTGCTGCTGAGTCTTCTATAAATATAAAGCACGAAAGGTTCCGATGTGCAGTTACTCATGGATTTCTCTTAGTAACACTCATACATGATGCTCACATACACTTCACGAGCACTGACAAGCTCTTACTGTGATACTGCTAAAAATTACTGATAATAATCCAGCTTGAGCCATCAAGAAAAGAAGACAAATCTCACCCAAGAGCAATTGCCACATAGTCCACTGTGAGGCGCTGTTGAGCTGCTCGTTTGCCTTCCAGAGTACTGGAGCAGCAGCATCTGTCTTTTCAGTGGATTGTGAGGGCTGGGGTCATATTAAGGTCATCACGCCTGGGCATTCATCTCTCTGTGTTTTGATGTGGAGATGAATACTTACATCGAGTTCAAAGAGCTTTATTCTTTTCCACAGGCACTATTTCATTTTCTTCTTCTACTGTTCAGACTGTTGGATGTATAACAGAAAGAGAGATGTAGTCTCCTTTCACTCTTTCCCGTGCTGCCTTTGGTTCTCTGTCTGTTTTCTCCCTGGCTTGATACCACAGAGCTTACCGTATCAACTGGAACTAAAGCAGTTCCAGTGCTTGATACGAGTGGCCCACATCTGTGTGTGTGTATGTGTGTGTCTGTAGCCTATGTGTGTACATTTGTGAGTGCAATATGATTCACTTCTGGAGATTAAGCCACAATCTGGGTTAGCAGTCATTGCTCGGACGCCCGTCTAAATTCTGATTGTTGCAGATCTCCGTTTCAGCCAATATTTTCATGCATTCGTTGCTCCTTGAGAGTTTGACTTGAGGGTAAAAACTAACACAACTGTTGGCCTATTTCTTGTATACAGTTAAATATTCATTTTAAACTTTATGTGTCCTTGTAAAAGAAATAATAAAAGTGTATCTTTGCTCTTTGCTTTGTAAATATTACAGCCTGTTCACAGCAGCAACCTGTGTCAAGTTGATCGCAGTGTTCCATCCTGAATAACAGGATCCTAACAAGGTTAAACTGCATAGAGAGTAAAAAAAAAACCACTCTCAAACGCAAGCGCTACGAAATCAGAAAGTGACAACTCACCTCCTGTATTATAGAGCAATCACTCAGGCAGAAGAGGCAGAGATGCCTTTGTATGCACCAGCCTCTGTGGACTAAACTGAAAACAATTGAAGGACATGTTGTATTTTACATTCACTTTTTAACCATATTCAGATGGCAGCACTGGTTTCACTTAATTGGTCCATCGTTTTGTATTGAACAGATTCCCTTGAAATTTTGCATAAAGGGTGAATTTGTATGAGTGCCACCGGCTGGTCGAATTTTTCACTTGTTCACGGATACGAGCAAAAATCTGCGTCTTGCGATGATAAATCTGGATTTACAGCTGCAGTTTTGAATTTTACTTGCTGCCTGAAGTGGTGTTGACAGTTGAGACATCAGACAAGGGGTGGAGCTGGAAATGTTTGGCTGCCACAACCACATATTATACAGCGTCTATTCATCTGTTAGCCATGTAAAAATATTGTTTACTGCAACTTTAACCTTGTGGGGTGGGAACCGTGTTTTGGCTCCTGTGAGTGCACAGCTGCTAACTGCCTGAATCTTATTGAAGGGTTTCATCATTGTGTTTGGTCGGGTGGAACACATGGGGCCACTTATACTAAATCTTCCTCCAGGCATCAATTAAACCCTTAAAAACTCACATCAACATTATCTTTAAAAAAAAAAATCCATGCCTCAAAATAGCTTTGATTTAACTCCACACCTTTGCCTAATTTACCATGCACAGATATACAAATATGCAGGAGGGATCTGGGGTGAAGGAAGACACAACTGGTTCACACTTCCTAAGTGATTCTTCTGCTAATCAATGCATCAAGAAATCCACCGTGACTGCAGCGCGTCTGACGAAGCCTAGGTGCCAACTGTTAAAGCTGATCAAAACTGTCACTGAATCGAGATCTCCAGACTTTTCCTCGAGCAGCCTGAGGCTTACATTAACAACTGGGAGAGAAATATCTACTGCAAAGTGTAGGACAGACATCCAAAGGCCCCTCAGAATTCTTCATAAATGGTGTTTCGACCAAGTCCCGGACCTATTTAATATTGCCATCAACCTGACTTTTTGTTTAATGCTAATTAAGATCATACTCTCCTGCTAAACTATCGCAGTGAATATGGTAAGCATTGCTGTTGTAGCAAGATAATAATCCCAGGGTGTCAAAATCTGCTGTTCTGTCAGAATCTGTTGCAGAGAAGCGCGCTAGTATTGCCCTTCAGCTGCAGCAGTGTTGTATGTGGCAAGTCAGAGAAGCCTCGCTATTGCCATAAACCTGGTGACTGTTGATGCTTACATTGGACACATGTATGTGGTATTGCCACAATGGCAGTATTTGTCCCCCTTGGACATGTAAGTCCAGGTTTCAAACTCATTCACGGTCCACAGCCAAAACATACGTCTGATCTCAACTGGATTGAATCAGTGAAACCACTGCATACTAAACTACCAAATGTTTCAATTTCTATCAGTGTAAAGAAGCACAAGGGCATTCTGAAATGTAACTTTTAATAAACCAATCCGTTTTCAAAAGAGGTGACGAGAAGTCTGAGCTGGCTTAAGAAAAGCAAATGCACTTTTAACAATATGTGTCAGTTTTGGAACTTTCAGCCAGTCTCCTGCCACGGAGAAGAAACGCCACAGAGGGAGACGTGAGCGCAGGCTGTGAAAACGTGTGTGACTCGGACATTCCTGTTGCAAAAAACTGTGAAAAGCTAAAAACCTTCTGCCTCATTGTCTGCACTCTTTGCACTCTTCAAAACCAAGCAGTGGGCCGCACTGGACTGGTTTGTTGGGCGGGCTAGTAAGTAAGTGTTTGTGAGATATTGTGGAAAATGTAGGCTTGTTGTATCATTACAAATAAAGATGATAGATGAATATGCTTATTTTCCTTTCCCATCTCTGCTCATGTTGCTACAGTGAACCTGAGAACATTTATCCGGCATTTTTAAAAATATATTTCGACTTATTCACAGAGCGGACTTTATAAAAGTGTTTCCTCCATCCAGTGAAGAGTATTTGTTAAGCGGAGCCACAGAGGACAGAGGGTCAGGGTTGGATCATTCCTGTTGGCATTAATGGTGCGTTAGTCGGGACTGCCTCTTGAGGAAAACATGTTCTTCCTCCTACTCAGTGCAAAAACCCTGGTGTTAAAAGGTCCCGCATCTTTATTTTTCCCTCTTCTTCTGTTCCGCAGTATCATCTTTCCTCTGCCGCGGCTGCTGTTTGTCTGCATGAGATGTTTTCCATCAAATGTCACACGTATAAATAAATTCAGACTGTACATACTGTTGACCAAGCAAAGTATACTCTGCATCCCTTATCGATCTAGTTTGGATTATTTAAAATCTTTTTTTTTTAATGTTAAGTTTCAAGAATGACAACTTTGTGCCCAGATGTCTTTCGGGCGCGCCGTTTTCTTTCTGTTATTGCAAAATCACATCAAGCCTCTCCAAAAGCAGGATGTGCGCTCAGGCAACGCAATCACGCGTTGATCCATCATCGCCTTGTTTGCTCGCACTGCTGCTGCGGGAGGTTCGCCTAGGCTCTGACCCGCGCATGCCCACAGCCTCGCTCCTCCTCTTCCAGCGATCCCCATAGTAACGCACGGAGGAGAGCAGCTTAGCAACACGGAGGCAGGAGAGGGAGCATCTCTGCTCCAGACAGCGCGGTGCCGTCAATATTAGGTACACACAGAGGAAGGCAAGGAAACAACAGCAGCGCCCTGGCAAACAGCCCTAAATCTACCGCACCTACAGTAAGTGCCACAATTTATCTCAAACATTTAGCTACTTTATTTGACATGACACGCTTTAACTAGATCGTGATTATATTTAGATAGGCTTCCGATATGCTGCTGTGCTGCTCTCTGCTCATTTGAGCTTCCAGAAGCCAGACAAGTCATTCTTCAGGCTTTTGTCTAAACTCCAGGGCCTGATCTACATCACTGATCCGCACGGTCATAATGAAGTTCGCGGTGGTGCTTGTGGGAGCGGGCACTCTGGCCTTCCTCGGCGCGGTCATCTGCATCATCGCCAGTGTTTATCCCCGCAAACGCGCCGCTCTCCTCAGTGATAACAGCACCCTGACATCGGAGTCGCTGCTCCAGCCCCTGGAACCGGGATCGGTGGCGCACGCCGGACCGCTGGGCGCGCTGCATGGCGCAGAGTCGTACGATGGTGGAAATGGGCTCGGCGGCATTGGCGTGGAGGTTCCCACTCTCAACGAGCTTAACCTTGGGGAGGAGACGGGTGGAGGGTCAGCGAAACAGTTCAGCTTCAGCCGACTGATCTGCACTCCTGTGCCGATCGGAGAGTGCAAGACCAAAGATCTGAGGCAGCGTCGGGACCAGCAGCAGCGGCAGCAGCAGGCGGATGATCCGCTCTACGGGACCGGAGATGACGACCTCCGGACCACCGCGGAGGAGCTCCGGCAGATGGTCCTGCAGCAGAACGACCAGATCCTCATGGATCAGAGGACAATTCGGGAGCTGACCGGGAAGCTAAGTGAGTGTGAGAGCGGCCTGGAGGACGAGCGGAGCGTCCCGGAGCGGAGCATCGGGGTCTGGAGTGGTAACCGCCGCGTCATGGCCGGGGACGATGTGACCTCATCTGCCGCGGCACAGCTGCAGACGGCGCGGGCTGTGGAGGAGCTGGCTCGGGCCATTATGGAGCTGAAGGATCGCATCGAGAAACTTGAGGTAAGCAGAGAAATACTGAACGGAGGCTTCATGCTGTTTAACCTCCTGTCTGAGTTTTGTTTGACAGCAGGAGATCTGGAAAGCCATCAAAATGATGCATTAGTATTTGAGTCAGTGTTGTCCAGTCTTAATTAGACTCAGTCAACAGTCATCCTAATTTTAGGTTAATCAATCACAGAGTAAATCCCCTTAGACTTTACATAAGATTCAGATCAGGAGTGCCACTGTTCTGCTGTATACAGACATGAGGGCAGAGAGGTGGTTCTCTGCACCTGAAGCCTCTGTGTTCATCACAGCTTCTCTGGTCTCTATCCAGCTCCCTCTACACCTCTTTCTATTCTCCCCTTCCTCTTTTATCTTCAACTCCTCTCTCTGACATGTAACTCGTGACACAGATGCACCTGATCTCTTGCGCATGCTCCCCATGTAGACCCATGGGAAATCTGTCCACCTGCTGGCCCCCGGCTTCCCCCACCATGCTGCCTCATGCCCTGTACCACCGCATCCCACAGCAGGATAGAGACATAAATAAAACATGAAGCAGGCCGGACAGGAAGGAGGGAGGTGGAGTAGAGGGGGGGGGGGCACGATCTTATGAGGGAGAACAACCCCCACGCAAAAACGGCG